>JALLPA010000549.1:0-17105 GCA_036939895.1 Thalassiosira exigua
CTTTTACTGTCCCAGGGCTGCACCTAGCGAATTTAACTAGGATGTCATCCGTTCTATATACACTTTATGCCATCCGCAACATCTTCTACCTAAGTAATACACGTTCGGACTTCTTTCTTCATGTCAAAATATCTGCTGAGGTGCTCACTGCACGCTAATCAGAGCACAGTTATCATCTCTCCCCAAACACATGATAGAGTTATCAGGTATTCGTGTACAGTAGGCAGCAATGACTACTTGTAGATGGCCATGGAGTAGGATTATCTCTAGATCAACCTCTAGAATAGATCCTAAGTATCTGTCTGTGTACGGGGCGTTCTAACAGATTGAGGGCTATTGCGGAAGCCCTTTTCCTTGGCCATCGGTCTGGGGTTGACATTTGGTGCCACAGGTCAAAATGGCTGCCGAAACAGCCATTCAATAAAGCATCTCGCTTCGATGCCATCGAATAGATGGTGCCATAGTAGTTTAGATGAACTTGAAGATAAACTTTAGCAACAACTTTGCCAAGCTACAGCTTGATACATAAGTTAGTTTAGGATCTTTTTGTTGTTTGTCGTCGCCGAATTTGTCTTGTAACCCTGGCGGCTGCCATGGTCTTTGGTGGGCGGTGAGTTTTTGGCCGTCGCCGCTGCTCAGCGGACAAATACAATATCTTGCGGGGAACTTATCCCGAGATAAAACACTTCCACAGGACACCCACGGACCTCCTATGGGAGCGGTCCATGGAGTGGCAGAGGTAATGCATGCTTACTGTGGCCTAGGCGACCGCTGTTAGAGCCTGGCTCTCGTAGGAGGTGGATCTCGCCATGGTTTGGATTGAGGTAAGGTATGTATGTACTTAGGTACATACCCTCATACCGCGCTATCATCACACGAGAAAAAGGTACGATATTTTGCGTACGCATAGAGGAACGTTCGCGCTTGAGAGCAGTTTGGGCCTTTTTGATCAGGCAGGAAAAAATCACGCCATGAGGCGCACAGGACTAGGCTTAGCTCAAGGGGGATATGAAGTAGTTCTGGGGGGTACGCTTAGAGGAACTTTACTTTGCGCTATGGCTGAGATGCCCCCTACTACTATGGTGAAAAAATATAATTTCGTTCACCTATGAATTTTTGCATGTGTATGCTCGTATTCATCGGATAACATAGACATAATGTGCTACAACGAAATAACTTGGTGTCACCCTTCCGGTTTTGGTCACAAAAATCTGGTCCTGAATCATCTCTTGAAGTTGAAGCTTCAACTTTAAATACCATGTAATAAACATGCACACTTGTTATCTTGTGTATCATAATATGAATGGAGGCACACACATAACACACCTACTGGCAAACGTTTACATATCGTGGGCACGATAACATATGTACATATTGCATGTATGAGCGCACGATAGGTACAAAACCTTAGATCATCACCAATTGTACTCACCTACGATACATACCTACTTTCAAAAATGTCATTTTTGCAACATGGATAAAACCATCACCTGCAAGGGAAAAAAATCGCCTCTAGTGTAGAAACAACCAAATTGAAGCAAAATTACAAAGTTTACCTGCGAGGCTGAAATTCATCGCACAAAACATCAAACAAAATATAACACGCCATCCAAGCTATACACATTGTGAGGTCGTATGTAAATGAACCAAATTAATGACTGTAGAAGGGGATACTCACCAGAGTGAATTAATACAGAGAAGGTATTTTTATTTTTATGTGGTCGTAAATTTGAAATTTCTGTCACTCATTCTCCAGGTGTTTCCAGGCTCTCCCCTTTTTGGGTCATAACAGCCTAAAGAGAACAACAAGAATCCATTTCAAAATGTCTAGATTACTAGGAGGAGGGATAGGACCTGAGGGGGAGTTCACTCCCTTTCTTGGGCTCTTAATACGGATGTAGAGCTCCAATTTTGTGCCATTTTTTCCATTTCTTTAAGTATGGGGGAAGCAATCCAATTTTGTAGCTATATCTCAAAAATAATTTTTAAAATTGTAAACCTGAGATCCGGTCTTGAAAAGGACTTCAAACAAAAAGTAGGAAAGGACACCCCTTTTGGAGGAGTCGTCTTCAAGAATAGGGTGCATTAGTCCTGTACGTACGATAAACCTGGGTGTATATAGAGTGCAAAAGAACAGTTTTCGTAAAAAGGACCCCCCCCCCCCCGGTAGAAAAGGACCCCAATCCTTGGAGCAGGCCTTAAAAAGGACCCCAAACAAAAGATAGAATAGGACCCGGGGTCGTTTTCTATACCAACTTGGGTATGTTCTTTTATACATGCTGCACGCACGCAATTGTCTCACTCATGTGGGGCATGCTAGTCGTATTTTATAGTATGTATGGAGGTTAGTATTGACGAACAATTAAATACAAACAAATTCAAATCCATGGAGTCTGCAATGATTAAAATAAGGATAGAAACCTATCTGTTGATATTATTATCGCAATACTGGCATTTCAAGCTGTTGATCTACTAGTGGCCAAACAAATCAACCACTGCTGTAGTGCTCTTGATAGGATCAAGAGCATACAGGAGGCTAACAATGGCTCTAGCCATCCCAATAATATCATAAGAAATATTGCCTTTTATTTCATGTATTAGGGATGATATTATCGTCATCTTGTGACAGAAAAGTGGAACTTTAGATTTACTTGCTAGTAGCAAAAAAAGCTACGAGAGGGCCATTCGTCTCTGGTTGGGTGGTAACGAATTTTGGTTCCTGCTTTCTCAGAAGGGACTGCAATTGACTTCCCGTCGAATTGGATTGGTTCCTGCTTTCTCAGAAGGGACTGAAATTGACTTCCCGTCGAATTGGAGGGCATGTACCAGTCTCGCTAACTCTGTAGGTATTGTATTCTTGCCAAGCTTGCATTTTAGCAAGATCGAGGTTTGATGGGTTCGCGGTAGGGCTTCTGTGAGCCAGATATGGTACCTTTGTGAGTGATCAGATGATTTACAATGATAGCAGAATCTTCCTTAAGGTCAGAGGGTAACTTTCCTTTATTTTTGCTTAGAAACTTACTAGAAACTTCAATGAGTACAATTTGCATAGAAAATGACCCAATGGTGATCCAAATGGTTTAATCCTGTCGTCGTATATTTTCAATGTAGAGAATAGAGCAGTAACTGGCAGTCAGATCGGTGCTGTTAAAGCCTCATAATAATAGAACAATCACACTTAACAATAGGTTTTGTGATATATTGACCTAGTATCAATTTGAATAAGCCAAACCCCCCAAAGATGAAATTCACTAAAAAATCATTGCAGCAGCGTCAAGCTTCGATAATATTATTAGAAATTAAAAATCATGTTTCTGTTATTTTCGCTCTTTTAAAACAGCGCTAACAATCATCCGAAGCTATCACAGTTTTCGCCATTCGTATTATTTTCCATGCACACGAGGTAGATAACTCAGTATTATCGCCACATTATATCAGTGCCTACTTACAATCAAAAGTAAAAAATGTCAATTTACATCGCTATGTATTCGTAGATGAACAACAACATGAACCCGTGGCGACAAAAATGGTCAGTCTTCCCTTGCCAACTCCCTTTTAAACAGCTCTAACCTTCTATCGAAGCTTGGATACCCTACACTTCACAATAAAAGCTTTGCATAGATCTTTATTCAGGATTTATGACAAAGAAACTTCTAATCATTACCTTGTATGCTGCTGAACAAATATCAATAGCATAGCAACATAGTAAATTAAGTATTAGAGTGCTTTAATTAGACCTTTTTAACCATCATTGGAGTCTTCATACGTCGAAGGTGTGAAACCTGAACAGTGTCACAGGTGGAACCGCAGGAGAGAGAGGGATCTCTCCTTCCAGTTTCAGGGGTACAACCCCCGGGTATGGATGGGCTATTGAAAGCCCATGAAAGTGTTGTAAGCGAGACAAAATATCATGCCCTCTGTCCCCTTTGGTTCACTTCTACGACTTGTTGTTCTTCTTCCGCTCTCCGCAGCGCACAATCCTGCCTGGTAGCCTCAATCTGAAGCAGCCAGTAGTGTTGGTCCTCCCCTGAAGAGGTCTCCAGATCTTGCAGATTGATTTCCAATAAGATTTTGTCTTGTTCGTCTAATCCTTCTCCCTCCATGTCCAGTTGGTCTTCGTTGAATTGTTGAATCTCCTCTTTTCTGGCAGTTGTGGCAGCACCGACCATCGAATCATGCACTTGAAGATTGCGATAGAGCCAAACTGCCCATGTGTGCACTCCAGCAATTTCACCACGAGCCACTGTGCCCAATCTGAGAGCAACATGGTGCTCCCCCTGTGTCGATGAAATCTCCCTGCAGCAGGAGGAACTCACGTGATATCATTCCCTCCATAAAGCGCCTCCAGCCAATCATGTCCTGCGAACGATCCATTTCCACTTCTCCTGGCCCACCCTCCAGCGTGATGTGAGACATCCTGTGGTGGCCGCGGCCACGAGCGTACTGCACTATCCAGCACCGAAGGGTGGGTTCGGTGCCAACCTCGCCGAGCCAGTCATCTGACCAACCTATGGATCGGTGCAAGGCTGCTACTCGCCTCTCTTCCTGATAGTACAAAGTGTGCCCACGTGTTTCTATGGCTCGATCGCAGTAAGGGCATCGTATATTGTTCTCGTCTTTGTAACGCGCTTGGAACTCATTGGTCCCTGCTGCGACTCCTGTGACTTGTTTGATCGCCCAGAGTTGAAACAGTCGAGGTACCCCATGAAGCGCTGTGTATACCTCCTCCCACATGACCTGTTCAAATCCTTCTGACGAAAGAATCCTGAGCTTGAAGAAGGACTCCCAGGCAAGCCGTTGATGTGCCCAGTATCTCAGTGAATACAGCGTGTCAGATGTGAGTTTAGAGTCGTCATCAAACACGGTGATGGGTTCCAAAGGAAAGGTCTGTATCAATAGCTTGATATATTGATACAATAATACTGTCTTGAATTGTGTTCCTGAACTTGACAAGGTAGCAAGGTCCTAATTCTGGACTGTTGGGTGACCTTTTAACTTTCACTTTTATTTTTCATGTGACACCTTCACAAATACTCAGGAGGATCATTTAAGATATTGTATGATACCAATTACCCCCAGTTTATGCACATTAGATTTGAATATATCGTTTGTATGTAGAGGGCACCCCAAAACAATCTCAAGTCATTTTTGATCTCGAATGATTTTGAGCTAGCGTGGTCATTGTGAAGTATGATTTCATTTTGAAAGCGAGATGGCACAGTGATGTTAGGGGCTTTATTTTATTTTCCTAAGATTGGGGAGAAATATACAACGCCGGTCCCTTGGTCTATCTTATTTTCCATACCTTAGGATGACACTTTAAATTTTGTTGGAGGTGAGTGTGTATAGCAGAAAACAACTGTTCTCATCCATTCAGTTTCAAGTCTCATCTTAGTCTATTTGTATAAAGAGGAATTTGTTCCATCTCAAGCTTTGTTCATCCTGCAGACATTTATATGGCGTAAACAAAAACTGAGGGATAGATACCTAGACATTATTGTCAAAATGACATGACGATACAAACTATTGATTGACCCCTAAAATCAACATACACACAATGATTTTCCAGAAAACTTTTCAAGCATTTGAATTTGATCTCAACTTTCAAGATTCAACATTGATAAGACGGTAGCACCCATGTTTTAATGCCGTATATCTTGCCAAAAATGTCGGGGAGAATCAAAATTTTAAACAAGAGATAATATGAGTTAAAGGGTCCAGTGGAAAAGGCCCAAACTTCAAAGATGACCAATACTTTCTAGGAACTGGTATCATCTCTACAGGAATAGTCCTAGAAGCTTAGTGAGGTACGATACACAAAATGAAGTGTTCAGCTTGCAAGTCACATTGAATTGGCCCTGTAATACCCTCAAAGTCAAGCAAACACAGCCATACTGTTTTGTTGTGTTATTTTTCTTTGTGTAGCCATAACGATACATATTCAATGTATCCTCTTGGTAGTCATATCAGACTGTCTGTCATTGACCGAACAATTTGATCGATGAATATGAGGGCACAAGCTTCCACGGACCACTGATGATGAATGGCTGCAGTTGAGGCCAAGCCAATTCAGCCGGAGTCATTCTGTATTCAAATACTCGGAGACTATTGGTCAGTCATATGTTTTTTTCGACAATTTTGTCTCTAAATGCTAGATCTCGTGGGACAGATCTACGCACCCGCATACGGGTACGAGGGCACGGGCACGCACGGCAGACAGACCGTGTGGACTCAGCGGCCGCCGTTGGCAAACGGCCAACGGCGAGCCACCAGCGGCGACGAGAGCCGCATTATTCGGCATCACGTAACCTTAGTAATTGCAATGATGCACATACTGCGTCTTTCGTATACGCCGTAGGTTCGACTGACGTCCTATGGACGGCACTGTTTCTACCCGCCTTAGCAGGTTTCGCACTATCATGTGATCTTGGGCATAGGGATCGGACTATAAACTAGTGTGCACCATTTTAGTGCGCATTAAAATCAAGTGCATATGTTTGTGTTAATGCATCAGATTTGCCTGCAATATAGCACTATACACTAGCAGTGCAAAGGCTGCATTAGGTTTTAATGCAAATCTCTCATCCATCTAGTGCATTTTTTTGTGTATTGTGCACTAAAATGATGCATGATTGGAGACTATAATACTGCTAAGGCAGAACCTTAACAAGCTATAAAAAGCAAAAGTTTCATAAATGACTCTAGAAAAAAAACTCAGGTTTCCTAATAGAAATATTAGTACAAAAACAGCCCCAAAAGACACTACAAACCGCCTGTGAGGTAGGTTGTGTGTCTCTTTTCAGTGAAACTCACCAAGCTATCTCACCTAGATGTGCTCAGACAAGGGCTCGTGTGAGTGAGCAACTTGTCACAGTGAAGCATCAACTCAGTCAGATTTATCTAAACCATGAGAAAGTACGATATCTCTTCATGGAATAGTGGACTACAAAGAAAATCAACAAGATCAACGAAGACGCGGATAGCTTTTTATATAGGAAAAGATTTGCACTTGAAATTATTTTCAAACGAGAAACATCTCTTCTCTGAAATTGATGGCAAAGATGGAAATGATTTATATGGGGATGAAGACATTAAAGGCATTGAAGGTATGGAAGGTAGTGTTGCAGGAACTGCTGTGTAATTGATAAACCAAAGACCTACACACATTCTTGACCAGCTGTAAAGATCAATAATGGTTCAATGGTGTTTACATCTGTATATTGCAATATTATAACTTTTTATACGGGCATATGCTGCCAGATGCATCTGGTTTTGCCTAGCTTTTGCTGGGCATTAAGTGTGTATTAGGTGCAAACACTAAGTGCTAAGTGTAGCCCTAAAAGTGATGCATTTGCGTTTAGGTCAGTGCAATTAATTACAAGACGCACTGTAGTAACTAGTGTAGTGCAGTAGAAAAAGGTGCTGCGTTGCCTTATTTTCTGGTTTTACACTAGTTTATAGTCTCGTAGGGGTTAATATCATGATGCTCCCCTTGAGATTGATGAAAGAAGAAGCTGGGGACTAATGAGATCTAGACCCTTGCGAGGAGCTTGATCATTTCTTCTCTTCCCCACCACACCAGCAGGTCTCAAACAAAGCTTGTATGTGAGTACCGGTCCCCCTCACAGAGTTGCTCGGCGTTGATTATCGTTCCAGAGAGCTGTCATCGTGGGAGAAGCATGGGAGGCCAAAATAACAGGGCAGAACCGGGGGGGGGGGGGGGTTATGTTGCGATGGGGGTGTGTGATTTGGAAATGAGAGGACTTGAGGAGGGCTGGAAGGTAAAAAAGGGGTGTTTGGGTCTGCTGCCCTCCAGAAACCAAAATTTAGAGCTCATGTATTCTGCATCCAAGATGCGTACGTTCCAGGTTGGCACATCAGCAGTACCTTGCAAAAAAATCACCAGGATACCATCACAATACCTGCTTGAGCCCTGTCACTTAGAACCATCAGATAAGCTATGGCTTGAGTTTTAAAGTTTTGCCAGAGTATCCGCATTTCCTGCTTTTGCTGGGGAACAGGATCGTTTGGCCACCCCCATCTGTCATTCTAGCATTCTCCCTTCTGGATGCTGCAAAGATAACAATATCTGCTAACACACCCAAAACAGATATCATGATGTTGTTCTCTTATTGCAAGGGAGCGACATAATATGCCTTTCAGGACCTGCATTACACTAGAGCAGAGAAGGATGCAAGGATATGAGGAATGAAAGAGCGAGACTTTGGGGGACCAACTGGACCAGTCTGTGAAAGGTGTGTGAAAAGATGGAATGCAGTGGCAAATTTATTAGCGTCTAGGGTGTTGCAACTTTGCTTCAATTATTTTATCCTAGAATGGAAGGGGCGATGATGAAAACAAGCCTAATCTACTCATGAGAGTTTAAGGTGAATATCATAGTTCGAACCATTTGAAAGTGGCACATCTCTTGTTGAAATATACATGCTCTAGAATCTAACATCCCAATCCATGGGATCTCCCCATAGGTCGACAGACTAATTTGGGCACAAGTGTTTTAAAAGTTTTGACTCGTCATTTGTGCTTAGCGTCTTGCTTGATTAAAAGACGACGCATTTTTGGTTCAGTATTTTCACGTGTTTGTTTGTGGAATATCAGATAGGTCAAATCTATCGCCATTAATTGACACACTTGAAACCCAAAACTCCTGTGTCATGGAGCCTCTCAAGAGGAAACTATGCCTTCAACGCATCCAACAGAACACCACATCCAGCCAGCTTTTTTGTATCCTTGCTGCCCTTGGCAAGCTGTGCAATATTCTTTGTATGACTTTTCAACGCCTTTTTGACATCATCTTTCAGGCCAGTTTGCATCAACGCAGACAAAACAAACGCTCCCCTGTTGGATGACGCAATATCTCCCAGCTGTTTCCCAAATTTGCACAAAAACATTCTTGCCAAAGATGGTTCGCTGCTCTCTGGATTCACTTTTGATTCTGAGATGAACATATGCTTGATTGTCAAATGGCCGACAGGGTCTTCTAACATTGACAGTGAGCTTTCCCCAGCATCACCTTCACCTTCACCTGCATCAGCATCTTCGCAAGCCTCGATTATGGAAGCAAAGAGCTCCTCGCTAGGGAAACTCTCACAAACTTCCATCAATATGCGGCTGCCTGGCTTGCTTCTCATCATTTCCTCTGTGTGATTAATACATGCTTCAACGAGTAGATCCTTCAAGTACACCAGCAACTCTTGCCTACGAGTCTCATCTGCTTTCTTTGACGTTGGTGTGGTTTCGCCATTTTCGACGACGGCTGGATTCCTGTGAAGAACGGTCAATTCGTACGGATCTAGATATCTCTGCCACCTCGGGGCCGTTTTGGTCTGTTCCCTATCCCTGCCAGGATTCGAACCAGATTCATCGTCCTCGTCCTTGGAGACAAGAAGGAGCAGAAATAACCTCGATCCAGTTTCACTTTGCACCAAATCCAAAATGGGCGAAGGTTTGTCCCCATCGTCCCTTTCTGCCTTCTCAGCGTTCGGATTCGCATGCAACTCCGCTAGCAGCATCTTGTTCACCAGCACCGTATCATCCATTACGTCGCACATTCGCAATATGGCCAAGTACGCATCCCGATGCAACAAGGAGCTCCGTGTGTAACCCTTCAGACATTTGATCATCTTCTTGCGTTCCTTCACGGTCCCGTAGGCTATGCACTCGCAAACCACCTTGGTGCCCGCGCGGGTGGACAGCAAGTGGAGCGAATGCTCTGCCAGCGCAGGAGTTAGGAAGGATCGAATGTCGTTTGGAGATGCGATGGAGGTGTACTCAAGCAGCAGGGAGTGAAAGTAAGCGAATCCAGTGAGAGATTTGTCAAGGCCCTTCTGGAGAAGGGTTTGGAGGTGAGAAAGCGTCGGTTCTAGTTTGCCCGGATTGCTGGCTATGAATGCAGCGAGGGTGGGCAGAGTTGGAGTGGCAGATTTCTTTTCGTCCGAAGGAGGCACAGCCGAAGCAAACAGCGCATACTGAGGGCCGTACAACTCCAGCTTGAGGGGCGAAGTGGATTTGGTAGGAAACGTAGCAAAAAGAAGTTCCACTACCCGCGCACCGACGGCATGGACAGCCAGTTTTGTCATGTGCTTCTTAAGGCTCTGAAAGACACAATGAACATCAGAGAGCAGGCTCAATATTTGCGGGGATGGCGTGAAAAGGATCACTCACTTTGACAATGAGCTTGACGCAAGTCTCATCTCTCGCAGAATATTTGATCATCTTCAATACCACGAAGTGTGCGTACTGAATCTTGCACAACTCTGCCACGTTGATATCGCCTTTTCCACCCTTCTCGTTCGCCTTCTTCTTCGAACTCCCCGCCCCGTCGCACAATTCCACCACCACCTCCCTCCTCTGCGCCTCGGTCCCGAACTGCAGCACCCCCTGGACGCAGCGGCTGGCGTCGTGCTGCATCGCCACCTCCATGAACTTGCCCTTCAAGAGCGCGTGGAGCTCCGCGCACAGGCGGGCGTTCGTCTCTTTGTCGTTCGTCTTGACGCGCAGCTCGTTCCAGATCTCCTTCGCGGAGAGGACCGTCGTGGCGTGCTTTCGGTGGGATTGCCGCTCCGCCTTGAGGGCGCGCTTTTTGTTCGAAGGCACGGCCGTCGACGACGACGCATCGCCGGCCTTTTTGTACTTTCTCTTTTTGGAGTCCGAGGAGTCCTTTCGCTTGCTCGACTTCTTGTCGAAGGATTTGGCCGCCATGATAACGATGCTGATGTTGTAACGCTGCTCTTTTCGACCAGCGTTTATGGCTTAGGGCGGGTAGCGCGACCTATCGAGGAGCTTCCAGGGCTGGGCTTGGATGGCTGAGGAAGGGATCACTTTGTGCCTATGGTAGGAAGCCGCAAAGGTGGAGATGATGTCCCGCCCCTGGATCTCGGCGGCGGCACCAGCAACAGCAGCATGCAGCAACAGCATCTGGTCGAGATCGAGGGTGTTAGTTGCTTGATACTGCGAGATGATCGTGGCGCGATTGAATGGCCCTCGTTTCTCTCGTTGTCTGGCCGCCTCCCCGACATAGTCCAGGGGCACGGTAAGCGATGAGTATCTTTCTTTATGAGCTGAATACCTAATTTCTATTTTGAATATTTTACTTCTAAATCGAAAATTACATAAGTACCATAAATCAACAATATAATTACTTAGTGAAATATTTAACCAAGAAAATATAATAAAGAGCCTTTGGGGATAAAATTACCAGACCACCCACCAATGACGATGGCCAATGACGGCGGATCCGGGGAGTGTGAGAGTGAGCGCGAACGAGACGGCTTGATTTTGATGCTTGATCCTGGCTTGATCGCATTCCGCATCCACGGCGGCCTTTGCGACCGATCGGCCTACGGCGAGCAGGCACGGACAGATACAGGTAGGTATGATTTTGCGGGCCAACGCGGTGCTACGCCCGAACACGCCACTCTTCAACAGACTACGGGCTTGCTACGGGCTTGGTACGGCCGAGGGCAGCCGGTCATTTATTTCATACTTCACTCCGGAGCACCGGCAAATCAATTCGCAACGGCGACTGCACCATGAGCGCCGACCCTCATCCCCGCCTCGTCGTCGTCGACTATCGGGACATCGCATCCTCCCATGACCTCTCGCACCAACTCGAGCGCGCGTTCGGGGGAAGGCAGTCGCAGTCGGCGGCGGCGGCGGAGTCCAATCCGTCCCCCCTGGGCATCGTCGCCGTGCGCAACGTGCCCGGTTTCGTTGACGCCAAGCGGAGGCTCCTCCCGCTGGCCCACGCGCTGGCCCACTTGGATGCGGCGTACCTAGAAGAGCACCTGTCCGACCCGAAGTCGCTGTACAACGCCGGATGGTGAGTCATATATGTTCGTGTGTAGAAGTCCTTTGGGGCGCTGTGATAGAAAGTTGACACGCGCACCGCGGCGCCCTTTTGTCCTCTTAGGTCTCACGGCAAGGAGAAGTTTGGTGACGAGCCGGATTTTGCAAAGGCGAGCTACTATTTCAACCCAATTACCGATAAGCGAGTCTTTGCTGCTGTGCGTTTGTTTTGCTTCTGTGCGTTTCTTATCATGTTCTCACTTGCGTTGAAACCCATTGAAACCCAACCTTGTCCTTGACCCAACTGACTTAAAGGCCCGGGACGGAAGAAGAGAGATCGAAGTATCCAGCGTCATATCCTTGCAATATATGGCCCGATGAAGAGGAAGTTCCGCAGCTGAAGCAGTTCAAGCAGGCAGCAAAGTCACTTGGAAAGATCATGCACGAGGTCGTCACCCTGCTTGCAAAGCACATAGACTCAATGGCGGAAGGAAGAGTCAAAGGTTACACAAAAGGACTTCTGCATGATGCCATGAAGGAGACAGAAAAAGCGAAAGGAAGGCTTTTGTACTATTACCCTATGGGTGACAATGAAAACGGTAGGTCGGAACTGGGCTTGCTCGATGGTGGATTTGACCTTTTGGCTGTGATTTGAGTCTCATCCATTCTTATTGGGCCATCCGATCCTGCAGCAAAAGAAGACAATTGGATTGGCTGGCATAACGACAGTGGATTTCTCACTTCTCTGGCGGGCGACCTCTACGTTGACGATGTTTCTGGACAACCTCTGGCTCCGCAAGAAGTGGATCCAGAAGCGGGTTTATACGTGACGGATCGATCGGGACAATCTATTCATGTCATCATACCACCGGACTGCCTGGCAATTCAAATCGGGGAATGCGTCCAAATCTTGACCGGAGGAGTGGTCGCCGCGACACCTCACTGCGTCAGAGGTCCGAGGCCTGGTTGGAATCCAAAGTCCTCGGCGAAAGTGGCGAGAATCAGCCATCCGTGCTTCATAGATTCCGCGCCCACATTCCCTCTCACGATGCCCGATGGATGCTCCCGGGAAGACGTCGCCCAGGCAGGTTCAGGTGCGGGCAAGGTCCCGCCGATGGAGGAGCGGTGGGTTGAGGACGGAATGACCTTTGGCGATTTCTTGCAAAAGTCGTTTGAAAAGTATTACGATTGGGAAGGCTGAGCTGGCGTGGGATATTCTATTTCAAGCTGCCGCATGGTAGTTGGGCAGATTCTTTTACCAGCTTGAATCCACTCATTCTGTGAAAGTAAGTTGTCGAAGCCTATGATGCATGGTTTGGACATGAAACCGAAACGAGGGCCTACTAGGACCATTATTTTTGCCAGTCTCTTTGAGATTGATGGGCGATCCAACGCATGTGCTAAGTCAAAGGTCAAAGTGTGATATTGTGGTGCAAGGAGTTCTGTGAAAGGATTCCTGCCCGTCACCAATTGAACAGTACCATTGAAGTTGAATAAAAAGTCATTTGTTGACTGTGCGCTATTTTCATTTGTGGTCAAGCTATTTAAAGTATGTGAGATGGTTGGATTAATCCCAACACCACCCCTTCGGTCATGCAATAGTACAAGCGAAAGTTTACAATAGCAGGCACACTTGGACACATATACACAAAATTGGCAGCCGGCCTAATCCCACTCATAAACAGCGACGCCCTCTCTAAATTTCCACTGTGCACTCTTCTAAGATATCTGGAGTTGCCACTCACGATAATTGCCCGGCAAACTGTTTGCCCCTTTCCCACGGATGAGATCCCATAGACGATCCACTTGACGTGGATGTCGAAACCATTTCTGTTATAAATCCCTCATTGTCCGTGATACCCGCTGGCATGCCGGTTCCCACCAACGGTTCTTGTTTGTCCATCGAGTTGGGCATCCGCCGCCTCCCCCGATGTCGCAGGTGACCCCCAATGTTTTGCATTTCGTAATTTGCCCAATTTGGTCTCGAAGAAGAGTCCAACTGAGAATCACTATCATCGTCCATCCCACCGCAGGTTGTATATATCACAGCAAACTGGTTCAAGAAATAAAAGAGATGTTGAGGGCTCGAAGCACTAAACATAATCCACACGTGTCAAATTCAATCACACTTACCAGAATGTAGACGAATGCCAGGACTATGCATGTTATTGCGAAGACGGAAGATATTTTTTCTATTCGGTAGCTGAACAAGTTGTGTTGTTGTTGTTCATCATAGTTGTTGTAATTGTCGTGAACCTTTGAGAGGGAAAGGCCAAACAATGTAAGTGTATTTCAAATAAAGAAACAAAGCTGCCTTCCACAATGGAAGTGACAACGAAGAATAATCCCTGCCTTTACCCAGCCTCGCTCCAAGGTAGTGCCCCCAAAATAATACATCAATGTCTCTGATGCAAGATCATGCCACGGTTGTCCGAGTGTTCCATAAACAGTTGCCTTGGGCTATGAGTCATTCTGACGATGCCACCGGCGTCTTTTGCATATGCACATGCGTTACCCCCCCCCCCCCTCTATGACAAGGACAACAGCCCAATCTAGGCAAGTCAACCATTCGCCCACATGGCTGAATAGGGATATCGTCGCGTCCTCTACGTTCAAATAACAAAATGTGCCAAAACACCACTGGCTTTGATCGCATGTGAGCATTCCCCCCCTTCCCCCTCGTTCCTTGTTGACCAGGGGGGCTAAGAGGGTAGGCATTTGAAGTCAACCACGGCATCATTGACCAGGGATGCACTCCACGGCAGTCCGGCAGGATCAACCTCAACGCCAAAGGCGATTTGTTGAAAAGCATTTACTTATCTCACCTGCAGTTCCCCAAATATGACCGCACACAGCAGCATCAAATTGGAAAAAATGACCACACAACCCAGAAATATTCCCCGGTGTATCTTCTCCCCCCACAATTTTTTCGGACCTGTCGTGGAGTCCTCGTCATTCATAGTGTCGTCCTCTTCCATGATGCTCATGCTTCGGAAGCTGAAACACGGTGGGATGTACTCCCCCTTCAACGACATAAACCCCACCACGACCGTGGATCCGTACAGAGACAGGGCAATGCCCAACAACGTGGTGTAGACGCCCGCGAAGACCAGGCCCCGCGAGTTGGTCGTGGCCAGGGACTCGAAGAACTCCTCGTCCAACGCCGCCATGTCGTTGGAGCGGCAGCCCTCCCGGTCACGCTCCCCCTCTTCCTCCCGGTCGTTGTTCTGGTCGCCGCTCTGGCTGTTCCCGTTCTCGTTCTCGTTCAGGCCGCGCCTTCCCCGGCAGTTCCAGTTCTGGTTGTAGCCCTCGCCGTACTCGTCCCGGTACCACTCGGCGTATTCGTCGGTGAGCATGGAGTTGTACTGGTTGGTGATTTTTGTGCCGAGGAAGACGGACACGCCGAAGGAAAAGAAGGAGAGGAGGGTCGTGAGCGTCCAAGCCAGGGCGAGGAAGGAGCGGCGGGAGGTGATGAGGGATCCACAGAGGGGGGCGGGCGCCACCATTTTGACCGTATTATTGTGGGCTCGTAAAAAAAAGTGTTGCTTGGTTCCGCGGTGGCCACAGCGTGTGCCGCAGCTTTTTCGCCCCCCTACCCCTCTCGACCCCCCGATGCCGAGAGCTTTGTCGTGCGCCACCCAGCAGGGAGATGAGGCCAGACATGCAGACACCTCGCTCTTGGTTGCGCACTCTCAGTCTCAGCTTGGACGGACGGACGTCATCGTCATTGTTGGTTTTGCCAAGGTTTTGCCGACGCCGAGCCGCCGTTGCGTTGGCTCTGGTGTTCGATGCATGCGGTTGTTTGGTTTTGGTTCCACCAAGAAAATGACGGCTGAGGCAATGACTGTGTAAAGGCGTTGATGTCTGGGCTCGGTTGCTTTTTAAGCATGCGAACCCCTGCGCACCCTGCGCACCCTTCGCACATGATGAAAAGCGGCCGAAACGCGAATGTGACCCCCGTCCATCGCGCGCTTCCCATGGGAAAAAGTGGAAATCTCATCCCCCCTACGACCTCGTCCGCTCATCAAATCGCAAGCAATTAGGACATGAATTCTTCAAAACGAAGAGCATACACGCTACTGCTCAAACCCCACCACTCCCACGCGGTTCGGTCTCAGAACTCGCTTCAGTTGCCGAGAACGACGACCCCGGCAAACATCAACGCCAAAGCAATTTCAGAGACCGGACCGCGTGGGAGTGGTGAGGAGGCTCGAGGTCTAGAAGAGCCCCCCTGTTTAAACAACAAAATTATGTATTGGTTATGGTAGGCTGCAGAATGGATCCGCATCGGTCGTACGAGAAGGAGGGGATTTCCGCTTTTTCCCATGTCAACCACGCAACGAGGCGACAACGTACTGGTGCCAGCAAAGGTCGCCGGCGGCCGCGTGACCAAATACATACGTAGGAACTAGTAGGTACTTACAGGTAAATCGTTAGTACTTGCCCTCGTCACAGTCACCTCCCCAGCCGTGATTGCCATGGTTCCACCGGTGATAACAGGGTTGCGATTGACCTCTCTGGTGCTAGATATAANCCACGCAACGAGGCGACAACGTACTGGCGCCAGCGAAGGTCACCGGCGACCGCGCGACCAAATACATACTTAGGAACTAGTGCTTACAGGTATGCAAATCGTTAGTACTTGCCCTTGCCATCGACAGGAATGCACAGTCACCTCCTCCCAAGCCGTGATTGCCCTGGTTCCACCGGTGATAACAGGGTTGCGATTGACCTCTCTGGTGTTAGATATGTATGTACATATTCATATTGTAAAGTTATGTCACAGAGGCAAACCAGAAATCTCAAAAATTATTGGTTGCAATTGGTCCAACCCATCTCACTCGTCCAGGTACTGAACACCATGAGAAAGAAGGGAAAATCACAACCTTCAATCTCAATATGCGTCATCAGAACCAAGATGTGATATACGTCTCTTCTTTCAGCCACAACTACTTCAATTATTCCTGTTTCAAAACACCACCAGCAGGGGGTCATCACTGCGGTCCATAGCGTTATTCATTGTACCATGGCTCGAAAAATTGCCGAAAATAGTTAGACTCTGCTACGAATTCCTACTATGCAGGGATTAAACGCTTCGTGGTCGTAAGTAACCAGATGACCTGGTATGACAACTAGTAGCATAAAATTACTTGCAACACCTTCTTAGAATGCCCACACCAGCCGCATGCGAGCTTTTTCAACGGCAGAAGCAGAAAGTCGCGTGCCGGGGTAGGGCCCACGGCATCATGCGCAAGGGACAAGAAACACTGATACTGGAGACGGGCTCAATAGCGATCTAG
>JALLPA010000550.1:0-14304 GCA_036939895.1 Thalassiosira exigua
ACGCTGGCGCCGTCTGGCTGTCAACCCGCCAGGGTACGTTCCACGTGGAACAATAGCTCATGCTTTGCTTTGCCTCGCCTCCCCTCCCCCCCTCCATTGTTCCACCGCCACCGCCACCGCCACCGCCGCCAAGCCTCTTACAATACCAGATCACAGCCAACGGCCGGCACGCTGAAGACCACCTCTATGGGTGCTCCACAATAAGGCACATGGCTGGCGGCCCCGGGACTTCACTTGGTCTTGACCCACGCAAGACGTTCCATCACCGCCATGTGCCCTCGAAAGCGAATTGATTGCCGCTCACCTGGAATCAGCATCCTCCTGAGCCCAAACGAAGTCCGGCATTTTTTCGTCCTGACATTCTGGCGATCGCTCCTTTTTGCGCTCGGAAACGGCGCTATTCCCTCGAAGGACAGACGAGCTGTCTCCCACTCGACACGACGCATGGCATCCCATGATCCTCTTGGTTGGATTTGCATGAGCACTTCAAAAAGGATAGCCTCGGCGATGTCGATGTTGACTGAAACAACGATGCCCCAACAATGTAAGCAACAATCAGCAAGGGGCAGAGGATGTGAGGGGAATTCAGTCACATCGGCCATGGGGATTGTGTTTGTTGCAACAGAGTTTCAAAAATAACACAACAACCCAACAGCCAAGGAATGGTCAAATTAGGAGGGAATGAAAAAAAGATGAAGTTTGCGCAGTTCCAGCCCGTAACCCCACTTAAATGAGTTGAATTGGGCAGTGAATATAGTAAAATTACTTCACCGAAGTCATCGCTATTTTACAGAAGGCGCCATGCTAAAGCTGAGCGCAGCGTAATGACCCCGTGGCATTGCGCTACCGACCCTCTTTCCCCCTCCCTGTGCTCGCGCAAGCGTTGGTATACTAAATCTTTCTTCGACATAAAGTGCAACTCTCATGATGTCAATATTTGTCGTTCTTTTATTGTGAGGTGTATCACAATTTTCCTCATGTCTCTTTACGCTAAGGCTGAGATGTTAGAGTCAAAGCTCAAAGTGTGAATGAGGATTGTTTCACTCAGTGACTGCAAACTACAGTCTTTTGAACACCAAAAACTTCTATTCTTGTTATTTTGGACCAAAACAACTTGGTTGATAGATTCCAGATACAATGCATAACATCAGCACAACGTAATGTAAATAATTTGTAGAGATCGTTATTGGAAGAGGAACTACCTAGCATTTTTGTGTTCACAAAATATCCACAACGAGACAACGAGCAACAAAGTTGAATTGTCTCTCTGATCCATGTTTTACCATCAGCACTGCAAACGGTTTTGACACATCAGATAGCCGTCACACATATTTTCCAATGGGGCGTAGATGACATGGGTTTGGGTGGGGATGGGACGGAAATGTAGTTCATTTGCAGCTTTTGCGATTAAAATCGAGTGTCAATGCCTCATGTAGCAGAAAGACCGAACCCGTCATGCTTTACCGAGCTGAGTTTTTAAATCATGGCATCTTGATTGAAACATTGGTGAGAACCTTTGAAAAGGAAACCTTGCGATTAAAAATTGGCTTAATAATAATACCTACCTATGCCTAGGAATGGGGGCTGGGAGGGGATTTGCCGGTGGTGACGAAATTTACGGCTGGCCGAGGTTGACACACAAAACACATCATTGGAACGCTGGGGATATTGGGACGTAATATCTGCTGCCTGGTGCTACAAATACCCCTCTCACAGTATGTTGTGTGATTTACATAGGTTGCATTTATGCCTCTACTTCTTGGTGGCCGTGGCCACGGCTATGGCGCTATGGTTGGTAGCTGTTGGGGGGGGGGGGGGGGGGGGAAATGAAATGTATGTGATCACGCAATAGTAACGCTTACCATGTTCGTGACCCCGCGCAACTACAACGATAAAACGGCCGGCGAGCGCAACGACATCCGCAACGGCAACGACCGACACCCTCTTGCTTTGACTTTGACTTTGACCATGGCGACGGCGACGGCGGGCCGCCTCCGGCCCCGCAACGCTCGCTCCTTCGTCATGCCGAGCGCCGACGAATTCCCCTCCTCGACCCCCGCTCCGCGGAGCGCCGACTTCGCGAGCGTTGCTTTCGCGTCCGCGTCCGCCTCCGAGCTCCTCGAGTCCGACGAGGCGCGGGGGCCGCTCGACCACGACGAGCGGACGCCGCTCGCCGTCGTCGCCGGCCGCGGCTGGCCGCGACGGCGTCCCCACCCCTCGACTCTTGCCTCGACGGCGGCTCGCGGTACCGATCCGAATCCTTCGACGCGCCGCGACGGGGTCGGCGTCGGCGTCGGAATCGGCGTCGGCTTCGGGGATCCGTCCGCGCTCGACGGCTCGTCGAGACGACCTCGCAAGGACCAGGCGACCGGCGCGGCGGTTCCCATCCCGGCGGCCGTGTTCCTCTGGTACGTCCTCGGCGTCCTGTCCATCGCCTCGTCGAAAGTCTTGCTCTCCGAGCGCGGCGTGCCTCCGCTGGCGTTGACCGTGCAACAGCTCGTCGTGGGGATGACGCTGCTGCGGATCCTGATGCGAGCGTCCAGACCGGGGGGGTTGCAGCCCGTCCCGTTGCAGATCTCCGGGAGGGCCGGCGCGAAGGATTCTCCCGAGAAATGCGAAGCTGGGATTTTCAGGAGGAAGTCGTCGAACGAGGGCGTGGACGCAAGGGCCATCTCGAAGCAGGGGATCTTGTCTTCTATTCTTGCACTGGTAAAACCATCCGGTCGGCCCCACGTAAACAATCAACTGTTCCTCGCGGCCGCTTACTTCGCGTCGGGCTTCCTGCTCACCAACTGCGGATTCCGATCGGGATCGGCGGCGTTCGTCGAGACGGTCAAGGCCGCCGAGCCGTTCACGAGCGCCTCCGTGGCGGTCCTCTGGGGCATCGAGCGGCTCGGGAAGGAGGAGGTCGCGTCCCTCGCGGGCATCGTGGCGGGCGTGGTGCTGTCTACATTAGGACACCGGCCGAGCGCGACGCCCTCGGCGGGCGGAGACGAGCTGGAACTCCCGTCTCGCTCGCTCGCCTCGAAGTGCCTCGTCGTCATGCTCGCGAACGTGTGCTTCTCCTTCCGCGGGCTGCACCAGAAGCTTTTCCGGCGGACGCCCCAGGGAGATGCGTCGGTGATCGACGACCTCAACCTGCAATATCGGATGCAGCAGATCGGGGTAGTGATGCTCGCCGTTCCGACGCTGCTGGAAACCGCCTATGTTATACCGGGTGCGTTGCGACTCTCCTCCGCCGGCGGAGCCCTACGCTACGTCCTCCTCTCTGTCGTCAACGGGCTGGCCTTCGCCTCTTACAACCTCGCGAGGTGAGTTGTATTGTGAGGTTCAACTGATAATATGCTGAGTTTATTGTGAGGTACAACTGATACTAGCTGAGCCTCTTTCAGCACCTACGTCCTGACGCGGATATCGGTGGTTCACCACGCGGCGTTGAACTGCATCCGTCGGATCTTCGCCATCGTTGTGACGTCCATCATATTTCGACTTCAAATAACGATGCTTCAGCTCGTTGGCATCGGTCTCGCGGTCGGTGCATTTTTTTCTTACATTAACTTCAAAATGAAGAAAGAGACAAAGGATAGGAGGAGGAAAGAGTTGAGGACGAAATGGGGAGGTATCATGCTGGATGCCAAGAAGAGCTCCTCATTGACAGTGACCAACAATGGGACTTGAAATATGGGGGCTCGCCAAATTTATTTGCTATGTTATGAGTATGGTGGCAAAGCACCACAAAACGAAGGCCAGCGCGGCAGACGCACCGATCAGATCCGACGCTGACCATGCTGGTAAATATCCGCAATCCTCTCCTTGCCATCTATCCCACGGTTGAGTTCTATTGTACGGAGAAAAAAGCTTTGAACATGTGCACGCGCCTGTGTTCTGGCATATTCCGTTTGGATACGAACAGTTGTTTAGGCATTCGAGGTGCTGGCAATATTCGCCTTAGTCATTTTCGAAGAGAAGCAAGCAGTGGTCTTCAGAACTTTCGAGTTCAGGTAAACATTGGAAATATTCATCCAATTGCGACTTACCGGTGTACCCATCTTTGCACATGCACCTCGATTGCGGAAACTCGAGCATGCAGAACCCGTTGAAGCTGCAGTTGTGCTTGCAGTCCAATATGCTACAATCCTCGCCGATGTAGGGAGGCGCGCACTGGCAAGTGCCGAACCCATCGCAAACGCCCTCGGATTTTCCGTCAAAGATCATCAATTCCTCATCCTCAAGCCGACACGGGACCTTGAGACCATCTTGTGCCCTACTGCAGCAATGAGTGCAGTGTTGGTCGTGATTCTCGTCGTATTCGCAGACCGAACCTGGGCACGTGACGTTCGAACAGTCGATGCCATAGTATCCCGGATCGCACTTGCAAAAGCCATTGGTGCAGACTCCGTTCCCAGAGCAGTTATGGGCGCAAGTGTGCATGTTCAATGCCCAGAAGTCTCCGAGGACAGCCAGATTGGTGCTATTGGGCATGATGTCCTCGTCGGACCCCAGGCTTTGCACGTCTTGATCTGGCCTAAAACCAATTCCTCCGTGAGTCACGAGCATGTCATATTTATCGACGTAAACACTGGCATGGTCCGCACGGGAAGGTGGGCTTTTCCACCGAATATCTTGGCAGCCGTCCCAACCGCCCGGTGACTGCCTCCGGGGTTGTGGAATTAAGACACTTGTGTTTGAGTCCTCTCGGCCCCTCGTCGGTTCTCCTTTGACTGATACGCACCACTCCCACACTTCAAGCTCCGTCGTTTTGTTGAACCTGATCTTCTTTTGCCGAGCATATTGCCTTGGAGCGGTGGCTGCTCTGGGTGCTATGGGCGTGCCATCTGGAACGGTCGATTCCAGCCAGATTCTTTGACCTTTCTTGTCGATGACTTCTTGCTCCAAGTACTTTTGACGCAGTTCCTGGACGAATCCTTCTGCATCATCGACAATGCCGAAGTAAAATGGATAGTCTGGATCTATGATGTGTGTTAGGTACGATGGAAAAGTTGAGGATCAAGTGTGCGGCGTGCAATTCGCCGAGCAAAGCGAAGATGGAACAAACCTGGAGTGTACCCCTTCTGTTCGACGAAGGGCAATATTTGTTGATATTTCAGGGCCAGAGTGGATTCATTAGACCGCCTCAAATCAGGTGGAAAAGACAGTTCAATGCAGCTCGGATCTTCCTCGATAATGGCAAGATCGTCAGTGCACGTTTCTGGGTACAACGCATGCACAAAGTCGACTTTCTCGAGCCATCTATTCTCATCTATGATGTAGTGCCAAGTGTCATCGAAGTGTTTATTGTCGCCAAAACCACCATGCAAGACGAGCAGATTTCCCGACAAGGAAAGGATGTGATCGGTTCGAGGTCGTGGTTTCCTGCCAACTAAAGAAGAAGTTGTAAGTGAAAATGCAAGTCGAACAGGGGTCATTTCCATCACTCAATTCGTAACAACTCACATATTCTTTTCTTGTTCCAATAACCTGATGTGACGTTATAAAACCACAGATCATCGAGATAAAAGGAATGCGTAGGATGCAGAGGAACGTGCTCCCTCCCCAGCGTTTGAGTGCCAGGCCCGCTGCCCGAATCTTTGCTCGTCGGGTATGGGTAGTAGGTTGAGTAGCCGCCGTGAATCCACATGCCACCCCTGACAGGATCGTAAACAGCAGCATGTCCGGATCTCGCGCCCGGCCAATGCACCCTTTGCGTTGACAGCAAACCGACCCAAGGAAATACGTGAGCACTCGCACGAGTTTCAAGTCTCAAGGAAAACTACGTCTCACTTACTTGCATCGTTTGTCATTTCTCGACTCCCAAGTCAAACCAGGTGCACCGACACAGGTCGTTTTGCCCTCCACGTTGACCCATTGTCTCTCTCCGTCATCGGATTGTTGATAGATCCAAAGGTCATCCAAATAACCCCCTTTTGGCAGCATCGCGGTGCTCTGCCATCGATTTTCGATGGAATTTTCGCTACTAAAACCATGCCACAAGCGATGTCCACCAAACAGATAGATCGATGCGCTGTCGGCGTTGGAATCGCTAACCATGGTGAACTCCCATCTGTTTCCAGGGTTGAATGGGGTCTCCACCTTGGACCATTGGGATGTCAGCAAATCGAACAGCCAGAAGTCATCGCAGTAGTCTTCGCACTCGTGGCTGTATCCGCCGTACACCGCCATGGTCGACTCATCTAGCATCGCCGCACAGTGGCCGTAGCGTTCGCTGGGGCCTTGGCAAACGAGCTCGCCTCCCTCGTTGTTGCACCCTCCGAACTCCATCCCTTCGTGTAGGATCCTCCACCCATCGCTCGCGCAGGCAAGATCTGCGTACCTCAAGCAGTCCGTGTCATACACCCAAACGTCGTTGTAGTGCACGCCAACAGGAACGTAACCGCACGTCTCCTCGATTTTGGCCTGCTCTGTTGGAGTTGGATCGTCTTGGAGCAAGTGCTCCCACGAGTACGCACACACCTCTTCGTTTCCCGAGCTGGCGTTTGTCAGAGGCATGCACGTTTCGATGGGTTGACAAACAGGAGAATCGGGATTGTAGATGGATGAGAGGGGCATCCCGTCATGGGTGGAGAACTCGAGCACGCCCTCTTCCTCTACTACATGGAATCTGCTCGGAACGTGTTTGCGGTGGGCGTCGTTGCCCCTTCCGCCGAATAAGATCACTTTGCTGTGGTTGAATAGCACCAGGGAGTGCCCGCGTCGTTCTGAAGGTCCTTCGCCTAGCATCCAAATGTCTCGCCAGTCATCGGTGGTGTAGGAAATGAAATCCCATTGCTGCCACGAATAGGCGGCATGTATCGAAGAAAGCCAGACAAGAACACTCCATCTCGTATCCAACAACATCATGCAAGACAAGATGTGGGTGAGACGGTGGGCGAGACGGAGTTTCGATGGCGCGCGGCGAGGGGGGGGAGGGGCAGTGGGGGGGGAGGAGCGGTGCAGGGTCCACCCTAACAGGAAGAGGGGGGATTTTCTTTCGAAATTTGAAGCTGACTTTCGAAACTTATTTCGAAATTATTTGAACAAATTAATTGTGAAATTGTCGCTGGCTCTTGAGGCAGAAACATGGACGTCGAAGAAGAGCTCAGGGAGCTGCTGGACGAACGCGACAAATACATCGACGAGCTGGAGGCGGAGCTGGCGGCGCAGGAGGAGGACAACGACAAACAGAGAGATGAGCTGATCCAGTGTCGAGACAAACTAGCGGAGCTTCAGACGCAGTTGAAGTCGCTTCGTGTGGATAATGACGATCTTGTCGTCGAGGTGACGAGTCTGGAAGAACAGCTGAATTCCCATAAGTCCCAGCTGGGTGCACAGAAGAATGTACTCGCCGTTGCAGCCAAATCGTCCGAGGAGGCCAAGAGGATAGAGAGAGACAGGAACCAACAGTTGCAACGACTCGAGCTAGAGAACCAAAGGCTCCGGGCTGCAATTATTGAGATAGAGGAGAACGAGGACATACTCGTAAACGAAATCGACGTGCTCGTGAAAGAGAAGAGCGACTTTCAAGAGATAAACGAACAGCTCTCGTCCAAAAACGATGCTCTCTATGCAGATCTCGACGAACAGGCGCGGATCCATGCTCAGTTGGTGCAAGAGAAGGAGAGGGCGCAAAGTGAGCTCGAAGCCGAGCAGTCATCGCATAAGGAAGACCTCGATTTCTGGCAAAAGAAGGATGCCGCCAGCAGCTCTCAAATCACAAGGCTTTTGGGGGAGCTAGAACAAGAAAGGGCCAAACACAAAGAATCTGCAATCGTCAACCAAAACGAAGCATTCCGCAGGGAGCTGGCCAAGGGCAGGAAAGAAAAGTTGAAGCTTGACAAGTTGTATGACAACTGTTTACGCGACAAAAACCAGGCCGAACGTGATCTAGACAGTGCCATTCAGGCGCTCAACGAATTCAAACGTAATGCCAAAGAGCAAGTTGCTTCCGTCGCCAGGAGAGAACGGTCGGCTCTGGCGGAGTCGAGCGCCAAACTCGACAGTGCGAATGCCAAACTTGACGGAGTAATGCAGAGGTGCCATGATGCAGAAGCGCAGATTGAAGACCTGAGGAATCAACTGGTACGATCAGAACAGAGGAACTCATCTTATGAGAGGAATCATGGTCTCACTCAAGTTGTTCAAGCCCAGAAGCAGCTGGAGGCCGATATAAGAAGAAGAGATCACGACGCAAAGCGCTTGAGTCAAGAGCTAGGAAATGAGATCGAAAAGCGCCGAGTATTGAACAAAGCGTGTGATTGGCTCAAAGAGAAGGCCGGATTGGGAACTGATTTCACAATCGAAGATGACGAAATAAAAGCAGCCCTGCAACGCGAAGATAACCGCCTGCAAAGCGAAAATGCGGAACTAATTCGACAGATCGAGGAACTGGAGGGTAAGCAGCGTGTTTCCCCACTTTTCTCCATAGATTCATTTCTACTTCATGTCTGACCAAGCAGGGCCTTTGGGTCAAAACGTTCGGAAGGCGAACGCACGAAGCTTCTATCACAATTGAGAGAAAGGGCGATGGACATAGGAGAGAAGGGCCTGCGTTTCCTTGGCATGAGTCCTGATCAGGTATCTCAAGTAGTGGAATTTGCGAGCAACATTCGGCGTGGTGTGGCGGAGCTTCCTTTGAATGATCGCTCGAAGCAATTGCTGTCGGAGGTAAATGAACTGAAGTCTGATAAGGAAGTGGACAAAGTCACGATACAGAGGCTTGAGCGAGAGCTAGCTGGAGCAGCTCAAGAGCCACACGGCGGAAGTAACGTTTTGGAGCAGGCCCTCAACAACTTGTCAGCTGAGAATCAAAAGCTGAGAGATGAAATCGCTGAATTGAAAGCGGAATTCCCTAGCAACTCCAACGGATCCGCGCTGACCCCTGTTGTGAGAAACAAAATCAAAGAACTGTTGGGGGAGGACTTAGTGCGAATGTCAGCCTCTGCGGAAATGCAATTCGTGCTATTAATGAAGCTCTACGATGAGCTCGCCATGAGAGGGGAGCGAGCGTGGCGCGTGGATAGCGTAGGGGCCGAAGTCCGAACTCCCGAAAGAGGGCAAAAGGCGCGTGATAATGGCCGCTCGCCTGATTCCAGGTCTGTCACAGGCAAAGGTCATGGCGATGCACTCCTTGACTCAGGTGTTAACGGCGAAGCTGAACATTTTTACCACCGTGCAGAGCAGACCAACCTCCTTTCAGCGGCTATGAAAGACATTCGAAATGAACGCGATGTGCTTGCTGCCCAATTGAGACAACTGTTGGATGGATACGACCCAGATCACATCGACTTGGTTTCGGAGGTCACGAAGCTCAAAACCAAGTGCAAATCGCTGGAAGACAACCTGAACGAACAAAAGCTAGGGCGTGTGCGGGTCGCTGCTGCCGACATGTCTATCAATGAGCAGGACAATGCAAATAGACAACTTCTCGATGATAGTGCCCATCAGGAGATGCAGACCCTGATCGGCACCCTTCAAAAAACACGGAGCAAGCTGGCTGGATACATTGCCGATGTAGCCACCATCCGCAATTCCATCTATGCCTTGCAAGAAACTCGCATCGACACTTCCAAAGTTGCCATGCAAATCTCGTGTTTGAATTCCATTATCCGCGAAAAGAACCGAGTGATTTCCGAGGGCAGGCGTAAATTGGAGGACTTGAAGCTCCTTCAACTTTCTACAGATAAAGGATTCCATGAACACAGGGCTGATCGCTCAATATCCACGAATTCCATCGACCGTTCAATTCTACGGGCTGCCAGCAACTCCCGTAGCAATTCTCCAACTCGAATGCACATACAGAGACACCTCGAGGAGGCGACAAGGGTTGCATTCGAGAAGGAAACTGTGATTGAGGAACAGAAGCGAACGATTATTGAGCTGGAAAAGAAGCTAACCGCTAGCGAACAAGCACACCAAGCGGCTTCTACCGAGGCTGAGAGCATGAAAACCGACAGTGAGTTCTTCTTTATCGTCGTTGTGATGCCAGCAACAAACAATCTAACATGATCTCAACGTCTCCCTCTATTATAAGTATCTACTTTGTGTGGTCGCTTAACTGAGGCTGAATCAGCGGCGAATGGAATCGAAGCTTACCAACAGAAAAGCGATGAGATCCAGGGTCTGCTTGAAAACAACAAGAAGGAGGTAATCTCCCTAAAGCGCAAATTGAGTACCTGCCAGAAAGAACAATCCGAAAATAAAAGCAAGATAAAAGAGTTGAAGGAGTCCACCGCTAGAACTAAACGTATCTTATCAGTCACGAGGCAAGGTAGAGCTCGAGGTGAACAGAATTTGAAGGCATCCAATGAAGAGGTGGTCTTGCTGAAAGACAAGCTGGAAAAGCTCGAAGCTCAACTGAGCACCCTCAAACGCGAAAAGGTTGACGCGCAGAATGCCAAGTTGAAGCTTAGTAGGAAGCTTTCTCGGCACGAGGGCAAGTTGAAGGACCTGACGGACGAGCATAATAGAAAGGAAAATTCCAAGACCGTGGAGGAGCTAGAGCAACGAGTTGACGTACTGAATAAGACAGTGTCAGGGCTTGCATCCCAAAACAGCAAGCTCCGAGGAGAGCTCGCAGCACTGAAATTACTGAAGAAAAAGGCAGAGGAAGAGGGGGCAGCAGCAAGTATAGTTGCGAAACGTCCCATGACTTCACGTGTTAGTGTCGCCAGGGAACGTCCCATGAGCTCACGTTCGAAATCCCTCGAGGAGCAGGTCAAGTCCCTCCAGAAGCTGCTGTCGGATGAGAAAAGACACACAACCGAGAGCTCTTCGGTACTTGACAGGTACCAAAAGCGAGTACATGCGCTGGAGCAGGCGCTTGCATCTGCAACGTCAGAAACAAACGCACATGACAATAAGTTAAATGATTCTGATCGCAAGCGTCTGGAAAAGGAGTTAGTATCATTGACAGATGAAAACAGGGCAGTGAAGCACAAGATTGAGCATATGAAGACTGACGCCAAATTGGATGCACAGATCAAGAAGTTGAAAAGTGACAATCAGGAGCTCAGAAGAGAGAATGAGCGATTGTCGCAAATAGGTATGTCTATCACACCCGCATGGCCACCCACTACTACTGAGTCTATGATTGATATGTTTTTTGGTTGCTCTTTGGACTGGATTTTTTGCTGCAGATCACCTTGATTTCTTCGAAGAGATTGGTGAGTGTTCCTGATTCTGACTACTTGAAGTCTCGCTGACGCTGTCTTCATTGTTCTCACCCACTTGCCCCCCACCTTAGAGGATTTGAAGTATAAGGTGAGATCAAACATTCCTGTTTTGTATGCTTCGAATCTCTTCATGCTTTGTGATTCGTTACCATCAACGCGCCTCTGGTTGTCCGGTCCCCTGGACTGCAGTATAATGAAGCGGTTTCAAGATTAAATAGCTGTATCAAGAGCGAATAGCTGTGTGCACCGAAACTAGAACTAGATACAAGTGGCTAAGCATGCCTCACGTCACAAGTAAAATGAAGCTGTGTCAAGATTGGATAGCTGTGTGCTCCAATAGAACAAAATAAGGTATAAGTTTAGCTTGACAAGGACGCCAAATCAACCAAATGACAACGGGCTAACCCCACCCTCATTCAGGGCCCAAGCCACTGTACTAGCGCCATGGTCCATCTCTTGGACCGAGGATATTCCACCCTCAGCCTTGTGCTGCGTTTCCAGCGTCAGGAGCTCTAGCGTGGGGACTGCAAAGTTGGGCAAGAAGTTCATGCGAGATAGTGCCCAGGAGGTGCAGATCATCGGTACATCGCTGACGATGGATCTTCCTCTGCTTTATTTCGTGCTAGAGATAAAGGAAAAAAGTGACAAGGCAATTCCCGAGATACTATTGTTCTTTGATGGTTGAGCTGTATTCCTTTTTTTAATAAACATGGTTCATCTGTGCCTTGACCGCGTAGCGGCGCATGGGAAAGTGCGTGTCCTTCTTTTGCTGCTTCAGCGTTTTCCTCGCCTTCTGGTCCTTCGTCAGCGCCCGGCGCATCGCCCGCGTCTTCTTCATCCGCAGGTCCTTGCTCACGTACTTCTGTCCGGCGGCCGCCTTCCGGATCCCCTCCTTCTGCTGTTGGTTGTGCACCGTGAGCACCCGCGCGATGGACTTGCGCACCTGCTTGATCTTGGCGATCTTCGAGGCGGCGCCGCCGGTGACCTTGGCGACGTGGAGCTCGGCGAGGTGCTTCCGGTTCTCGGCGAGGGTCTTGAGGAGCTCCTCCTTGGGGAGGCCTCGCAGTTCGTACGCCTTGACCATTTTTATTATTAATCAAATATGAA
Source organism: Thalassiosira exigua (assembly GCA_036939895.1). Classification (NCBI taxonomy): domain Eukaryota; phylum Bacillariophyta; class Thalassiosirophyceae; order Thalassiosirales; family Thalassiosiraceae; genus Thalassiosira; species Thalassiosira exigua. The sequence continues at coordinate 12,276 of JALLPA010000550.1, forward strand.
GGAAACAGGAGGCTGTTCGAAGGCGTTGAGGGAGCGAGGGTCAGGTTACAAAGGTAAACAAAACACATGGTCATTTGGATCAATGGCAAGCATTGAAGACGGCCCAATCTGCTGCAAACAGGTCCCTGACGAACCGATGCCGAGCGGTAAAGATTACTCGTTTCCGATACGAGGCCCTTCGACGCATGGCGTACTCAATCTGACAGCAATCTCCACAGAGCAATGCAGCGGATCTGCACAAACCAAAGAGAAGCTGTACACCCGCCCCCGGTTCCGGAGCTGCCTCCTCGGGGTATGTCGCTGTGTCAATCTCGACGATAGATGAGCCAATCTCGGCAACCACGGTCGACGTCCCACCTACGCCGTCCATTCAACACCCAGCCCGCCCATTAGTATTTTGTCGACATCGCAGTATCCCGCCGCTCATCCTCGAGATGCCCTCCCCCCCCCTCCTCTCCTCTGAGCGTCCCGACGAATTTTTCAAAGCGCCGCTGGGTAGCACGTCGCCGCGCCGAATCCCGCGCAGCACATCGCAGGGCCCATAGCGACATAATCGTTCCGACGGCTCCGCCTCCCTCGTAGGGTCGACGCGGACGCCATGGTAAACCCACCTTGGCTTGGTCGGATGAAAGATGGATGGCCTGATTGGTGCGCGGTGCAATCGGCTGTCGGCCGACGGCACAGGGGGGCCTGTGGTATGATTCAACGTAGGAGTCCGTGACGTCTGGAGCAGTAAACGGTAACCTTCCAAACGCAACATTTTCAAGCTTCGGAATTGCATTAGGGAAAAATCACCCGTGACAGCCCGTGATTGAAACAGACTCAAGCTTCATTGCATCCAACAAAATGCCTTTGCGCCGTGCGGGCCGGACTACCTTCTGGGATGGGGCCTCTCGTGGTATCAGACCATCCTCTACCTAAAGGGAGATTGATAGAGAGAGGTTTATGACAAATCCCCTGAACTTCCAAAACTTTTCTCATCATAATAGTGTTTTCGTGTAGAAGGCCGCAATCATGTCGTCAGTCGGACAGTGGTAGACGCGCAGCCAACCCCGTTTCATGATTTGGTTGGTCACATTGAAGTATTTTCGGAGATGGCGGGTCTTTTGGCCAAAAGAATAACACCTATTGGCTTCAAACCTTTGAGTAGCCTGATTGTCCTGATGTAGTTCAGTGGAGATGTTGTAACGCTGGGCATGCATGCACACAGTCAAGGAGACCCACTCAGATGACGGTCATTCCCTCCCACCTCGACAAGCCCAGCCTCGGTCAAAATGCGCACGTTAATCTTCTGATTCATGCATAAATCCATCATGTCACAATTTCCCATAGACATAATGCATCTGACAAATGATACATGGATCCGAGGATCTGCATCAGTCAGAGACTGGGATTGCTCTAAAGGCCGGCATGCGTCTGATCCATATAGATATAGTAAGTAAGGTCATGGCTGTATGGCAATTGTGTGAGAGAGAAACAGAAGCTTGGATATGATCCCATGGAATACCTTGGCAAGTTTATCTGGGAGAGAAGAAGATGACACTCTTTGTCTGGGTGTACATCGAATAGTCAACCACATGCAAGAAATTTGTCGGAATGCCTCCCAGCTTTTCAAGGAAGTCGTCCTCAAAGATCCCCTGAATGAAGTTCTTCATATTTATAGAAAACCTGGCCAGTCTATTCTATAAGAGAAATTCAATTACATTCCTAGATACTCATGTTACTGCCCTGGTGGTTGTGAGAGATCCACAGCTCGTCGTACATTTCTTGTATCCAGTCTGTAATCCATGACTGTTAGAACGCGCCCCGTACACAGCGTAAGTACTGATACTTAGGGTCCATTCTAGAGGTTAATCTAGAGATAGTCCTAATATCCATGACCGTCCGCCAGTGGTCATTACTGCCTAATCTACGCGAATATGTAACAACGCTGACATGTGTTTGGAGAGAGAAGACTGTGCTCTGGTGAGCGTACGGTGAGCACCTCAGCAGATATCTAGACGTGAAGACAGAAGTTCGTACGTGTATT
>JALLPA010000552.1:0-14337 GCA_036939895.1 Thalassiosira exigua
TACCCACGTAAGTAGGTTGTTTTCGGTAAGTGGGATTCGGGTCTAAACGAGACCTACTGGTGTAGTTGTTGCGTGGTTGCGACGGCTCTCTTTCTTTCACGTACAAAGAAGGGTGTATGATAGAGGTTCAATTTTCGGAATGCACAACTCAGGACATATTTTCTCAGCAACTTCTGACCACTCCACCGCCACCACCCAGCGAGCAATTGACGGAACAGGCTGCTGCCGCAGGGTAGCAAACCCGCACCATGGCATCTTGGAGAGTGACGCTTGCATCGAAGCAAAAGGCGGAGGGGAAAGGTGATGAAGGTGGAGGGGAAAGAGCGCAGCCGTTCCAATTCGTCACGTTGGAGACGGAGTGAAAGCAGAAGTGGAAGAATTTCGCATCAGGTCTGGAGGAGGCATGCCGTGACGATTGCGTCGTGGAAAAGGAGGGAGGTCGAAAGCAGCGGCTCAGTGTGGGTAAGACGCCGGCCACGGATGAGATGGGCCAATCCCCAACCTGGGGTGGTGGTGGAAGCCTCTGCATTAGTTCCCTCTACCTGCAACAGCTGAGGGGAGAAATTTATCTCGGGGGTGGGAAACCGCCAGAGACTGTCCGTGTGGATGCGCCCTCGGTCTCTTTGCCACCCACTCTGCTGCTACGTGATTGGGTCAAGCACCATGCAAATCGCAATCAACCCTCCTTTAGTGGTGTGGGAGTGGGGAAGCGGATCGATAAGGGTTACCTTGAAGAGGCGGCTGTCATTGCACTTTCTCTGAAAAAAAAGCTACAAAGAGGGGAATGTTCTGCTCTCATACGCGATAGACATCACCATTGGCAATGTTGTTGTCTCAGACACCACGACAGGAGACGCCGAGTTTCTCATTGGGAGAAATATCTGTGGCAGTGACAATGACTCCCCAGCCCCAGACCAAACTCAGAGGTCTAAAATTTGTGCATTGGGAAGAATTTACCATGAATTGTTCACGCTGGGCATCCCGTGCAACGCTGCAAGCTCCAACCAAGACCAAGAAATCGAACCTGCTTCCTCTGCCACTGTGAATTCTTTTAATGTTGCGGTGAAACCCCCAAGTGAGGGCGATTCGTAATCAGATGACGCAACAGAAAACAGAAGCAACGCCAAAGTCGCTACGGGACACTGCAAAATTATGGTGTACCACCCTCAATATGCCGGCTTGTGGACAATATGCTGGCGAATGACGACGGTCCAGGGGGGTTGTTTTGTCCGGACCGATCAGTGGCTTTTCTTGCGGATGTCGTTTGTGACCTGAAACAGATGATGGATGGTCCGAATTCTTATCTCCACGATTCTCTCCTCATGAGATTTGAGCCGGTTCAGCATGATAAATTGTACGGCAGAGAGATCGAGCTTAGTCAATGTTTGGAAGTGGCCAGGGAGTTGGTCCCTCAATCAGCCATCATGATATCTAAGTTTTCTGGTAAGAAACTCCCCGTCCCTATTAATTTATGCTCTCCGTTGAAATGTCCAACATGAATGTGACCCCATTTTTCAGGAAGCGACAAGAGCACGCTCGTTCTAAAGGTAGCATCACATCTTGACGAGCAAGGCTGGCGGTGCCTCCAATGTAAATTCCCTCAAGAAGTCCGTCCTCGACCACTGTCAACGATTGCCTCTGCGTTTGATAAATTTTTGGAAGATGTCACGGGCACGCTTGAAAATCGCGATCAACAAGATATCGTCAATCAAGTAACTAGGTCATTTGACGACAGTGACATGCTTGTGCTTTGTGAGCTGATATCAGGTCTAAGTTGGTTCCAAAAGGGAAGGATACCCGACTACCAAGAGCTCAACAAAGTACCATTCAGCTTAAGAGATGAAAATGCATCAAAATGCCGGCTGCATTTCCTCTTGGGGCTATTAGTCAAGGCACTATCCAATCCGGAAAAGCCTCTAGTCTTGGTCATGGATGATTTGCAGTTCGCAGACACAGCAAGTCTGGAAGTAATCGATTCACTGGTTGAGAACATCCAGTATGAAGAACCGAACAACAGTTCAACTTCTGCCAACGGAAGAGCACATACTTTATTTGTTGGTTATTATCGGAATAACAATGTGTCCGATTCTGATCTTCTAGCATTTTCCATCCAACAGATGAGGGAATCCAGCACCATAAGGCTGAAAGAGATCAATTTAGATGGGCTCTCAAGCAAAGATGTCAATGCCATCATCGGTGATTCCTTGTTTTACCCACGCAGGCTGACGCGATCTTTAGCAAGCCTGATCCATCAGAAGTTTGCAGGGAATCCACTTCTCGTGAAGGAGGTAAGCATAAAGAGCTCCAGTTGTTTTGTTTTGGCCTGACTCCTACTCTGACTCACTTCTTGAACCACTGTCGCAACTGCCTTACCAGTTTCTAAACAACCTAGCCACCGAGAATCTGCTGACGTACAGGTGAGTGAGCTTGTCAATGATATTCACGTTGTTTTTTGCCACATTAGGATGTTCACCTTCTCACGTATCCTCCCGTAAAGAAGTATCTCGAGACGTCAATGGATGTGGGATGAGGATGCGATTCAAATGAAGGCTGTGTCCAATGGAGTAGCCGATCTTTTATCGGGCAGACTTAAACGGCTACCGAAAGATGTGCTGGCTGCTCTGCAAGTAATGTCATGTTTTGGTGTTTTGTCTCGAGAAATATTAGATCACGTCATTCATGTCTGCCGTGTCTCAGACATTGTTGGGGGGCTGGATCTTGCTGCGAAGGAGCTACTGATCAAGAAGAGAGCAGATGGCTCGTACAATTTCGCCCACGACATGGTCAGACAAACAGTTTACATGGGGATCGAGGAGAAAGACCACGTGTTCGTGTTGAAGGAATTGACAGATGCTCTGAATGCGAGGACCGCTGGAGGGAGAAAGGTTACTGTTTTGTTTGTCATTGTCGACCTCATCAGCCGAGTGAGCCCATCCAACACACCTGTTGCCGAGGACCGTGTTCGCTATGCAAAATTGTTCCTTCTAGCTGGAGAAAAGGCTTTCCAGACACCAGACTTTCCTTCTGCCTTTGTGTATTTCGAAGCAGGAATATAATGTCTTGGTTCCAGCCCCTGGAAGGATGAGTACGAAGCAAGTCTAGTGCTGTATAACAATGCAGCCGCCACAGAGAATTTACTTGGAAAAACAAATCTTTTGAAGAAGCGCCTTGAGGAGGTACGTGTTTACTTCCCAAGGCTTTGGTTTTTCTATCCTGTCTACTTGTGACTTATGTGATTTTGTATTTTATCACTTCAGGTTCTTGATAATGCAAGGTGCTACGAAGACGAGCTTGAATCGATGTTGATTATGATAGAGTCCCTCATCGTGAAAGGCTCTGTAGAAGAGGCCTCAAAGCTCTCTCTCGAGGCTTTGTATTACCTTGGCAAACCGATTTCCAACGATTTTGACGACGTAGCACTGAAAGACGAACTGAAAGAAATTCTCCAATGCGTGCAACAAGTGCCTTCTTTGGATGAGTTACCTATCATGGATGATAAATGGAAAATCAAAAGAATGGTGAGTCTTATACTGATACCTATCATTTCAATTCTTGCAAAGCTCTCATGTTCGTCTTGGTTGCACAAATATTCCAAGAACTTTCTAAATCTCGTCCTAGAGTCGACATTTCATCAGAAGTCGAGGCTATTTGGCATTGCCTCGTGTCGCATGGTTAGATTGACAATTAGCAATTAGTCACGACTGGAACGTGTATTCTGCAGTCGGTATGGCTGGTTTGGTAAGCTGTTTTTGGAGTGCTTTTGTATTTTCTGGAAGGTTCGCTTGCATCCTAATTACTTTTCAGTCGTATGCCTATACATCGTCTCTCAGAGACTACACTGAAGGTTATAAGCTGGACAAGCTTGCTTTCGGGATCAATAAAGAGCCCCAATATAGAGGGGATACATCGGCTGGCGTCACTGCCATGATCTTCATATTCAAGGAGCCTATTCAATCACTGCTACCCTCACTGTTGGAAAGTCACAGCGTCGCTTTCAAGCATGGGCGAATGCTGTCTGCATTTTTGCTTTTGTTTCAATATGCTCTCCGTGCCTTTCTCTCTGGCTCAGACCTGAATGCCCTCAGCAAGGAAATCAAATCATTTTTTGCCTTGCTTCGAGGCACATGCGCTTTTCTCTCTACCTGAGTCTGCTACCCATTTGGAAAGCCATGTCAAACTTATCTGGCGCACCCCACTCACTTATTGGGATGGCATTCGAGGATACGAATATAATGATGGGAACACCAAACATGCCTTTGAGACAAAGGGTATCGCTGGGTGTGGTGTCATCATCACCATGGAAATGGTTGAGCATTTAATATTCCGGAGGTTGGACTCGGCAGAGAGAATCGTGCGACAATATCAGGACTTTTTTTATCTGCACGATAGTGTACTAGTGCAGTTCACTTCCATCCATCGTGCATTCTATTCCGGTTTACTAGCTTTCCAGCGCTTCCAAGAGACATGTGATCAATATTGGATGGATCGTGGAATAAAATCGATATCAGAGATGAAGACGCGGGTGAGAGATGGTTGCAAGTGGAATTTCTAGAACAATTTTTTGCTCTTGACCGCTGAGTATTGTTATTACATTGGGGAGTATGACAAGGTAACAGCTACGTATCAATCATCGATTGCTTCAGCACGTGAACATCGCTTTATACATGAAGAAGCCATTGCGAATGAGCTTGAGAGCTATTACCACTCTGAAAGAGGAAGGAAGGGTGTTTCTATCGCATCGCTGAAGCGCGCAATAGAGTGTTACCGAAGCGGAGGTTAAGACGAATCAGCTTGAGCAGTCGCTGTCGTGACATCCAATTTAATTGATATGTTGCTGCATGAGTGTCATATTCTGACGATATGAGAATTGCACACGTCTGTACTTAATGCACTTGTTATCACAATCCGCATATCAAATATAGGACCATACCTAATATAATGCCAATGAAGAATAAAGTGTAGATTTTTGCTGGAATTGACTTACCGCGACAGAATCCTTACCCCAATTCAGTGAATTGCCATTCCCTTTTCTTATTCTGTCTCCAAATCTTCCGGCAATTGACATACCTAGGCGTGAGAGATACACATACTTCAAGTTTCAGAGATGGCTTGGTGCATGATGTGTTTTGAGTGATAATCCCCCCTTTTCAGTCTGCATGGCTGCCAGAAATTTAGAATTGACCCCCTGGTTCACCGAACAGTCACAGAGTCAGTGGTGCATCTTGTTCATTGCCTTTGTCCACTTGAGGAGCACATTCTAATTGACCCCTCTGCCACTTTGTTGTCATCTATATTGTTTTGGGTGGCTGGGGGTGGTTGAGCTCTTCCAAGAACTGGCTGATATAGATGGCCTAACCTGTGTTTGAATACAGCACACACAGCTATCGTTTTGTCGGAGCAGTGGGCAGCGTTTTTCAACTTATCCCCCAAATTGGTATCCCCCCTTAAATGAAATTACCCCCGATATTGGAGCAAACGACTCGACTGCTTTTCAGCTTTTGTTTCGTATCCTAGGGACCTCCTAACTCCAAAATTAGGCCCCAAACGAGCCAACTGACTAACCCCAGCGGTGGTGCTGTCTAGCATTTTTCGACGCACAAAATTGCGCGCTAAAAAATTAACTACTAGCGTAATTACCTCCAATTCATCGTACATAAAGTTGTGAGCTGAATCTGGGTTTGGGAACCTGATATCAAGTGCTAGAATTTTACAGTACGAATAAGAATTTGGATTGCAGACACTGGTTTCGAAAAATTAAAGAGTTGTGGCTGATGTTAGTCTAAAGTGGCTTTTGGAGGAATATCACCCCCCTTTCTTCATAACCCTGACATATTACAAGCCATATTGTCACCTCATCCCAAGGAAAAGAGAGACTTAGAAAAAACTTTCATACTTCAAATAAATGTCATCGCATGTCTTGGCGTTGATTTTGTCTCCAAAACTTGAAGATTCCCCAGGGAAATTTAGTTTTCTGACCATTGACGATGTCAGTGACACCATTAGTGCAAAGTGGTAGACCTCAGCCACCGAGAGCTGAGGTTTTATAATGAAATTTGCAAATAAAATGAGTGCAAAAAGGAGCGAAGCAAGGTCAAACTCATCATATAAAGATAAACATATTTGCTTCCATGGCAGCATTTTCATTCAATACAAAGACCTCACCAGATCGCTACTGCCGGCAGATGAACGGATCATCGCACAATTTTCTTCATCATTGCTTTAATTCGACCTGATTTCAGATTTCAAAGCCTCTCGAATTTCACACCAGATATTCTTGGCCTCTTTTCTGTCAATGAGTGAAGTTCCAAGTTTCAGCGTGGGTTTACAGGCCGGTATCATCGATTGATTGCGAATGGTTAGGTTCCCTTTGCATCAATTGCTGCATTGATGTGTTGGAAAGCATTGGGAACGTTCCAATTTTAAGTAACAAAGTGTTAATTATTTTGAATCTTTCAAGATAGCTACATGATTCTGTGGTGACTGCTAAGTTCCTGATCACTACTCCTTTCTTTACTAGTCTCAGCCTCACTATTCATGCGCCCCTGTTAGCACTCTACAAAGATCCTGCCTTCATTACCACAAATTGCTATTCTTCTGTCACGAAAAACTCTCTTGTGTTGTGATCTGAAATGGCGGCAAAGATTTTTTTGCCGCACACAAGCACGATTGTGCCTTGGTGAAAGCCATCTTTGTCTCACGTTTGCCGCGCGGAAAAACTTCTGTCGTGAAATTAATTTGGCGACATTCGGCGTTTCGATTTGAAGGTTTTCGACAAAAGTCCTGCAATTTGGAGTACCTCCTTCCTGTCTCTGCCCTCCAAAAGGTTCCTTCTTCCCTCGACGGCTGAATCTAAATTTCTCCCGTAATCTCCCACAGTCCCCTACAGTCTCCTGCCACATCCGCCTGCAGATCTGAATTGGGGAACCTGCCAATTCAGGTAGAAAGAGGGTAGGGGATACGAGCTTATTCAGGGCCAAAGTCAAGGAGAGAGGGGAGAAGTGGGGTGCCCAGTGATAAGGAAAGTAATGTTCAAGATGTGATTCACAAAGAAGAGAAACCGGTACTGTTTGAGTCAAAGACTTGCGAGCATGAGATTCTGCCCTCTCATATTGAGAGGTCGGCTTTTGCGGATTGGTTTCTTAAGGAAAATAGCGTAACAAAACAACATGGTGGTGCTTACAATACTGATGATAGGAAAGCTCGCACAAACCTGCCAAGGCACGACATAGGAAATAGAAAGGAGGTGCGGTGTGGAATGAGCCATCCACTGTTTGTGACCAACGATAACTATGGTATGTAATTCAAAAGCAGTTGTGTGCACGTCATGTGATCAAGCCCTGCATTCTTCCTGAATTGAGCACATCATGACTGAGCGCAATAAATAATTCGAGACATCAGTGCTCGAACCATAAGGTATGCCAGTGTACCTATGTTGTGAAATTGCTTAGTTAAAGAGGCTTTTGGCACCGAAATTGAGATGGTCCCTAAACCACGGCCTTGCATACATGAGGTAGAGAACCTTGCGAACGATGCCATCTTCCACAGGAGTGCGATCGGTCCCAGCTTTGTCTTCCGTACTCACCCCAGACGAAACCGCCGGAGTCGTTAGATTGGAAGTCCCTCTGTGGCAGATGCGATAGTCGTACAACAAGACGTCCCCCCTCCCCAGCACCGCCGAGACGGCCTCTCCAACCTCGTCCATCGCGTCGTCCGGCTTCATCCGGTGCGATCCCACGATGAACTCGGTCGGTCCAATCTCCAGCAACCGCTCGTCGTGCAGGCCGCAGAACGCGTTGAGGGCGTAGCACGGGAGCGTCTCCGTCCCGCTTTCAAAGAGCGGACATCCGTCCTGATGCCACGGCTGATCCTCCGATCCCGGGGACGAGAAGATCCACCCGGCGTAGACGCGACGGGGCGGCTCGGCGCCGTGGAGGATCGATCGGGCCAGCTTGTCGATCAGGGGGAGGGGCGGGAGGTCCCGCGGCCTCCTCCCGCCGCCGTCGTCGTCGTCCGGCGAGGAGGTGGCGTCGCAGTGCCGGACGTCCATCCGACCCCGGCGCCGGATCGCCACTTCTCGGAAGCGCGTCGCCTCGGCGTCGTCGACGGGTTCGTCGCACTTCACTCCCCGGGCGGCGAGCCTCCGGCGGACCTTTCCGTGGGTCGCGTCGGCCATTTTCGAAATCAGGTCCACGTCCGCATCCGACAGGGCGTCGCGCAGGATGACCAAGCCGTGGTGTTGCATCAGGCCGCGGACGTCCGAGCACAGCTCCTCCTCGTCGTCGCCGCCGCGATAGTCTCCCAGGGAGATCGTGAGTCGATCCAACGCTTGTTTCTTGGACTGCGTCCGCCTCCGATCGAGAATTTCGCGGGGCGTCCGCGGTCCCCCCTCCGTCGACGCCGAGCGAGGACCGGCCGGCGGTTTTCCGGTCCGACCTCGCCGCCTTCTGCTTTTGCGAGCCGACTGAGTCGGCTCAGGCTCAGAACAAGCATCGGAGGGGCCGTCGCTCCTCCCCGCGACGGCGTGAGGCGTCGCAACCCCTCCGTTTTCCCCGGTGCCGCCTCGCCTCCGTTTCCTGCGATCGGGGGGGATCGGCTTGGCGAACAAGCCGCCGCCGGACGAGGAGTCGCCGTCGGCGGCCGACGGGCCGAAGATGCTCTCCGTCAGGGACCCACATCCTCCCCCGCCTCCTCCGAACGGATCGGACATCGCGATCATGCGCGCGATGGCGAGCTTCTTTAGCGCTTCAGCCGTCGGGTAGCCCAGCCGTGCCTGATCGTTGCGCTGCGCTCGCTGCGGCTGCGGGCGGTGGCGCGGCCAGTGCGCGGATCGGTCGGATCGATCGCCATGATTCATGATTGGCGTCAGGGGTCAAAGTTTATTTTATACGAAACGTTTTAAAAACCAACGTGGTGTTTAATTTATTCTTTGCTGTAATTATATCTATTTAGTAATTATTGTATTAGAACTTCGTATAAACTAGTATTTCAATTAATTTATTAATTACTAATGGTAATAAACGCTCGATTGTACTTCATACATAATTGTGAATATTCGAAAGATTTAGTCCCCCCCCCTCCCCCAAGTCGCAAACGGCATAATACACGGCAACACGGCAACGACCATGGCGGGCTTCAGCTTCGCAGCTCCCCCCGCCGGCGCCGGCGCGCCGGCTCCTTCCGGCGGCGGGTTCTCCTTCGGGGCGACGGGCACCGCCGGCGCGCCGTCCGCGTCCACGGCCGCGGGGGGGTTCGGCTTCGGCGGAGGCGGCGGATCGACCGCCCCGGCCCCGGCCCCGGCCGCGGGCGGGTTCGGCTTCGGCGCCCCCTCGAAGAAGGGGGGCGACGACGCGGGGAAGTCCTCCTCGTCGTCGGCGGGCGGACTCTTCGGCGGCGCGGCGGCCCCGGCCCCCGCGGCCGGCGGGGGCGGACTCTTCGGTGGCGGCGCCGCCGCCGCGCCGTCGAAGTCCGACGCTCCCGCGCCGGCCGCGGGGGGATTCGGCTTCGGCGCGGCGGCGGCGGGGGGGGGCAAGGAGGGGGACGAATCGTCCGCATCTTCGACGGCGCCCATCCTGGCGGCGGGCGGAGGAGGGGGGCTCTTCGGAGGCGCTTCCGCGGCCGCGCCGTCGTCGAAGCCCGCCGCCCCGGCCCCCGCCGCCGGGGGTTTCAGCTTCGGCGGATCGGCCGCGGCACCGGCGGGGGGCGACGCGGCGAAGTCGAAGGACGCGCCCGCCGCCGCGTCGACGACGACGACTCCCGCGGCCAAGGGATTCGCGTTCGGCGCGACGACGCCGGGGACGACCCCCGCGGCCAAGGCCCCCTCGCCGGTGAAGACTCCCCTCACCGGCGCGGGCGGCGCGACTCCCGCCCCCGCAACCGCCGGAGGCAGGTTGTTCGGCGGCGCGACCCCCGCCGCGGCGACGCCCGCTGCCGCGGCGACCCCCGCCGCCGCGCAATCCGACGCGAAGAATGCCCCGGCGCCGATCGAGCCGCCCCCGATCGAGTACCAGTCCCTGACGGTCGAACAGATCCTCAACCGCTTCCAGTCCGAACTGGAAACGGACGCCGCGGCCTTCCTCGGGGAGGCCCGTCGCGTCGCGCAGTACGACGCCGCCCTCCGCGACGCCCAGGTCGCCCTCTCGGACCTCGCCGAGAGCTCGAGCCGGCTCCTCCTGAGCCAGTCCGAGTGCGACGCCCGCCTCGCGGGCATCGGGAGCTACCAGCGCGAGCTCGGAGGGACGCTGGACTTGCTCGAGCGGAACGTCGACGAGCTCTTCGCGGCGCAGGGGGGGACGGGGGTGGGGGACGCCGACGTCGAAAGGGAGCGCGCGTACGAGCGGGCGATCGACGTGGACGCGCGGCTGGATCGGATGGACGCGGCGCTGAGGGGGGTGACGAACGACCTGAGCGCGGCGCAGGAGCGGGCGTGGGCGTCGTCGTCCGGGGAGCGGGGAGGGGGCGAGGGCGGCGCGGACGCGGAGGTGGGGAGGATCGTGGGCGTGTTCAACGCCCACCACGAGACGCTGGCGTGCCTGGAGGGGAAGGCGCGGGCGGTGGAGGAAGACCTGGCGATGATCGGGCAGGTGCTGGCGAAGAGTGGGCAGTGACACCATTTGTTGCAGCTCAACTACCAAGCAGCGCTCAACAAAACCCAATTTTGGAAGCCAAATTTATTCATACGCAGTAGGAACTGATCCATTATCACCAGTTTCACATCAATTCATCATTTGGTTTATGAACCTGTTGAGTTTTTTCCTGGGGTTGAGTTCCTGAGAGAATTAATTCGCTTTACAGTTGAAGACCACGACATCTGCGAAAAGAGCCAAATCTGGTGACGCCAATCGGCAGGGTCTAAACAGCTTGGCGACGCTATTGTTAAAGTTAGAGATACAAGTAAAAAAACAATTGTCGGCACCTTTTTGGGCCCAATTTACACATTTTTTGCCGTCCTTGCACGGCGAATGAGCAATCCACATGAGACCATTTTTTGTGAAATCCAAGATTACAACCTTAACGTAGAGAGTATAAGCTATCTTACATGTGTCTTGCCCCCCCCCCCCAAGGTCGAACCTTTGTCTCGGAACGAAGCAACGAAGCTGGTCATTCTTCCTTCTCAACACTTTGGTTGGTAGCTTGAAGTATATGATCACAAAGAAATTGATTGCCATCCCCTTTATATCATGATCGACCATCTTACGGTAACAACATGACCCGTTTCCCCCTTCGATGCTCGGCCAGATATCTGATTGTCATCAGTCGTCAAGGCACCTACCACCCTCCCCCATAAAAACTACGTTTGGTTGTTTTTACCATGTTGGTCATCGACACATCATGCAACCTCTGAAACTCAAAGCAACCACCATTCTTGTCATGGAAGACAGACTTCACCAATCTTTTTGCGAGTGGAGATAGAGAGAGAGTGATGGAGAGGGAGAGGGCGAGAGAGAGAGATAGAGGGAGACATTTTTTATCTCTGCGGATACTCAATGGGTTTTTTCAGCTGTTGTAGTGCAAATAGGTCTGTGTGATCTCATTACCACTGTAATCATTTGCCACCTAAATGCACTTTCTATAAGATCAATGATGGCAGATCTTAACAGGATTCCAGGTATGGTCTCGCACCCCGAGACCACTTTTGAAAGACTCCACAGAAAGTCTCACAGCGTCACGAGATTTTAATATTTTTTTAACAAAACATAGGTGGTTCTGAATCGTTTTTCTTTCGCTCTTTCAGATGGCAATTTCAGTTTTTACGAAGCTTGAGGTCTTTACGTCAAAAATTCGTGGTTCTGAAGCGATGTCGAAACCAACTTTTTCTCGGAAACCAAGTGAAATAGTGCGGGCGTTCGCGCCCGGTGCGTTGATAAGTTTTACGAACGCCCATTCGAAACACAAAAAATATGACACGCCGCGTGCAGGCCGCTCCTTTGTATGTTGGTAATACGAATCTTGATTTTGTTTCCATTTTTGCATTGCTTCCATTTCAGAGGGCATTTGTTCGTGATTTAGAGGGTGTTTTGCGCCAGTCTCCGCTCGACTATTGAGAAATCCTCTATTGCCCCGAAGAATCCTGGTAATAGTTTTGGAGGCGCGTTGTGTGTTGTCTTGATGTCAAAACAGTGAATGTGGTTTTGGGGGAGAGTGGGAGATGGCTTGATGACTGATGGTGACCACTTTATGATTATCGGACAGCATTGTATGGCAAAAAATATAGTCTGTCCATCATAGTGAGATGGTCAATCTCTAGTAATGCAGCTACTGGCATCACTTAGGCAGTCGTATTTTGCATAGAATACCAGTGAAACACGGTTTAAACTCAATTTCATCAATGGTTGTGTGGTATTCATTGAGTTCAAACAACTTCATAGTGGTAACTAAGGGTGTATTCTTAGCGGATCGATTTTGATATGAGTGCATCAAGAACAGGCAAATATGATATTTTTTCTGGAGTTGAAGTACAAATGCCATACTAACATATATATATTGTCCTTCTCCAATACACCCATAAAAGTAAAAGTGATGTTGAGGGGAAACTTCTTCCAGTGCATCCCATCTACTGATGTCAAATCATAGTCGACAATAATATTTCAAAGCAATGTCATATTTGAGCAGGTATTCATCATGAGGAGTGGCACATCAGGAAACCTATTTCATACCTTAACCGCGATATGTACATGCCTCGAGGTTTGGAAAATCGACGTATGTATCCATACGACTTAGAATACCTTAATCGCAAAAACACACCTTACGCACGAGTTTCAACATATGCCCAAGAGCAAAAAAACCGCTGTTAGTGTATGTATGCCTACGTATCACCGATAATTCCTATATTTATTTGTCTGTTCAATTATTCTACAATTTGATACTATTCAAATTTGAGAAACAATAACGGTCTATTTTTGAATGTGACCCTTCAGCTTGTTGCTGCGCGCTGCACACACAGCAACGAACGACGATAACGGACTCTTCTCCCGCCCGCCCCGCCCTGTTCGCCGGCCCATCCTCGCCCAAGTCTGAGGTCCTCTCACCCTTCTCCCCCCCTCCTCCTCAAGCTCCCCCTCTTCCCCTGCCTTTTCCTCCTCTTTCTGATCACGTTTTCCATCACGTCCTCCTCCCCGTCATGGGGCCCGTGGAGGCGTATTGTCCTGGATGGCGGCAGGAGCCCGAGCCTGAAGAGGCGGGGCGAGAGGTGTTGTACCGGCGGATCCCTGTCCAAGGCTGCTCGGGCCCGGCGCCTCCTTTCGCTCCCGAGCCACGATCAGCGCCATGCTGAGCCACTGCGCTAGTGGCATACCTCTTTCGTCGGTCCTCGTGCGTTTGAAGTAAAAGAACGATTAATTAATGAAATGTGTGTTTGAAAGATGAACAAAATGAAAAGAAAGAGACTTCCCTTGTTCGTCCTTGTCACCCCCCCCCAATGATCTTTGCCATGTCGAGCCACTGCGCTGATGGCATACCTCTTTCGTCGGTCATCGTGCGTTGGAAGTAAAACAAGATTAAGTAATTAAATGTTTATTAAAAAATAAAACAAAATAAAAAGCAAAAGACTTACCTCCTTTGTCATCGTCGCCCCCCCCCCTCGATGCCGCCCCATCCTTATCCCGCCCAGTCTCCCCCTTCAATCGCTTTACCCCGCCCAGCGAATCCAAAGGGTGAGAAAGACCAGGGAACCAGTGGTCATGTTTCGTTAGAAGAAAAACAAAAATCTAAAAAGAGATTCACCTCTCTGTCTTACCTGTGAGCTCGTCATTGTCGACGCGTAAAGGCCTTGGTGCTCGCCGTTGTCACCGCACGAGGACCTCGTCGTTGCAGGGGGCCTCGGTGTTGGTTGTCATTGCCTGACCTCTTTGCCGTCCTCGCCGGGCCTTGTTGCTCGTTGTAGTCGTCGCGTGAGGGCCTTGTCGTCCTCGCCGGGGATTGGCGTCGTTGCCTGGCCTCGTTGGCGGCGTTGCCGAGGCCAAGGAGCTGGCCAGGGAGGCAGCATTGTGGAGGCCCCGCCTGGATAGGAAGCCGTGGTCGCCACGGACAGCGGCAACGAGGGCGCATAGGAGGTGAAGGCGGAAGAGGAGGAGGACATGAAATGAAAAATGAGGAGGACGGAGCAACGACAACACCATAGGGTGGTGCCGGGCGTAGGGTGGGACAATACGCTGTTGCATTCCAAAATTTGTACTATTCCCATCGTAGCGGTGACATAGGATACGTAGTTACATACTTGAATCTTTCTCCCTCCTGACTTCTCTTTCAAAAATCAAAAATGATTACTCGGTGTAACGGCTAGATCAACACTGAGCGGTGCCTTTTCAATGTGTCTCAACAAACCAAGTCGGAGGGAAAACC
>JALLPA010000553.1:0-14289 GCA_036939895.1 Thalassiosira exigua
AAAAAACGACCGTTGGCACATTGCAGGCAGGGTGGCAGGATCGACAGGAGGGATGATAGGAAGTGATGCGCACATCCCAGTCTATGGCAAATGTACCCCATCCATTGTGGTCTCGCTACTACTTTGACACCTGGATCACTGGGTGGGACCAGGGTCATCAACATTCAGTAGTTCCCGAAGCGTATGTGCCCATCACTGGACTTCCTGCTTGAGTGGAAGAAGGTGCCATGTCGCGACAGGTTTGAGGCAAACTCAAGGCTGAGCACCACACCACCCCCAAAAATCAGCACTTGCAAGCGAGTCGCAAGGAGGGGCAATGATGTAGGGCAGAAGAGGGTCTCGGCATCTGCATGCGACTGCGGGAGGAAACACAATATTCTGCAAATGAGGATGTTGGGGGCCACCCTATAATGCAGGCTTCAACACACCTACTTCAAAGACTCCGCAGTGTTCAAGCAAGACTCTTGCAGTCAATCGTCCCAGTCAATGCCAGCTTCTTCACATATGACTCCGTCTCCATGTATATCAATACAGCCACCAAAGACTACATCGCCTGCCTGGAAGTCTACCTATCGAACCAAGAACAATGAAGTCACACAAGCGATCCGCTTCCGACACTATATCACAGCAGCGATGATTGAAGCAATCAAACTTTTGATTTTAAACAATCAAATATGGTTTGGCAACCTCATTGTTTGACAACTGATTGATATCACAATGGGTGTGTCCCCTGCCCATTCCCTCCCTGCACGAGGAAAGGGAAATACTGACTTTCTTGTCTAGAGTCTGGAGACCCCTATTTCTTTAGACGATTTATCGACGGCGGCCTTGGTGTCTGGCTCATCAATCCTGACCCAGACACAGACGAATCAAACTACACCCAATTCCAAACTGGCATTAACAATGGATGCCTGACTTGGGAAGTCGGGAAGTCAGCAAACGATCGAACATATGAGTGAACTTTATAAATATGACAAATGAGTCTGAATGCGGATGCGTTGAAACAAAACTCACCTAAATTATTATATCCCTCACTTCTCATGTCACCACCCAGGTGTTACATCAGGGTTGATACATGACAATATCTTGAAGATTTACCGCCTTAACACAAAGAAAGCTCAGATAGAATGGGACATCCAAGACTTCTACGTCCACCTTCTTGACAGAGGCTATCAACCCTCAACAACACGATGGAATATATCTCCCAAAGCGATGCCTACCAATCTCGCCTTCAAGCCTCACGTCACCAAGTATACCTCCACGTACCTTTCCATCCCAACTACACTCCCTCTTTGGAACTTCAACGTCTCAGAAACCTACCTAAGACTAATCAATGGTCATATTCAACGACCTTAGATGACTACACTTATTTTGCTCTCAGATACCAATAAGGTTAGCCATAAATCAGTTATTTTACATGTGTGGACAATACAGAGAACTCAATACAAAACACAAATGCGCGATACACTTGCATGGTAGGGTATTTTGCAAATGTAGAGTAGCTTTCTAATTCATATAACCGCTCATAAAATTGATGTAATCAAAACATGAAAGAGTCTACTACTACTTACTTAATAGTTATTCCATTTCTACTGCCCACTTCAGGCAACTACACAGCATTCTTGCAGCCCTTAACGAACAAATCTGCTGACTCTGAGCTACAGATACAACCTAGATTAAGTATATTAACACATGGTGGTAGCGCCATAATGTCGTCTAATAACTTTACAGTTTAGTTTTATCTAACTACTTACACTGCGTCAGTCTGACACCGTTGAAATGAGCTGATTTTTGACACGGCCATTTCTTGACTGATTAAGTGAGCAGTGCGACTCTCTCTTGCCAAACTGGAAGCCAAGGACAAGGGCTCTCGGAAGAGCCCTTGGTTCATGACATCTGCTGCCATACGCATACGGCAGTGAAAGATCAAAGCTGTCATTGCAGCCACAGGTGATGTTGAGATTGCATGATGTCATAGTCTTGTGCATCGCCTCTCGTGTCGCATGTCGCATCTCACGCGGCAGGTGAAGGGTGGCAGGTGATTTGCTACAGATAGATTTTCATCCCAGCTCATTTGATTTTGATCACTGAACACGTATGATTGGAATTTATAGTACAGTCAGAACTCTACGGTGCAAAATCAATGTTTGGAGCGACGGACAATGGGAACACTATAGGCCCTCTGTATTTAAATTTTTATTCATTTGTTATATCTAACAATACATCGCGGCATATGTTGATGTCTTCTTGAATTCTCGACACCCACCATGATCAACCCCCTGCCAATCCGGGTGACCCCCCACTGCTCCCAACTGCTGGGAGAGCAGGGGTGTGCGGGTTCTGCCAGAAATGGCGGCATACAACGTCATGTACATTTTTTCACGGTGGCAATCAATCGAATCGATGAAACATGAGTTGGCACCACGAGGGGTTACGAACATGTTGGCAGGGTCCATCCTTTCCTATTCAAGTGGAGAAGGACTGGGGGGCGCAGTGGGACAAAACTATCTAACACCACAATGACATTAAGTTCTAAAGATGAACAGCTATTAATATTAAAATATTATGTCATTTTTCCTACAATTTTATGTCCAACTTTTTTATCGCCCCAAAGCCTCTTCCCGGAGGCCCACTGCACCAGATCGATAGTCACGTTAGGCTAAGGTCCTCAGCTGGCTAACCGTAGTTACGTGGGGGCCACAGACTTCGTCTACTCTCAGGGATTGCAACTGTCAGGTTGAGGTTTGTTGGTTCATGCTCTGGACCCCTTTCATCGATGACTGGAATGGGGGCATATAAAGTCACTCGTATATAAGGGAGAATAGATCGTTGTGGCTTTCTGGGCGGCCGTAGCACATGCGTCGCACAATCTCGAATACGGATCCCATGATCATGGTCCCTTCTTGTTGGTCCCTGTCAGCAAACATTTGTGCCATCTCTTGGTAGGGAAAATCCTTGCGTAAGTAACCCCAATTTGTGTGTGTCATGGACGTCCACTCCCTGACAGCATCCTCCAAATATCGTAGTTTATTCATCCAGAATGCTATTTCCAGTGCCCCTAGCATCCAGGAGAATGTATCATGAGGAAAGTTGATGAACGAAGAGGCGATTTTTTCTTGTTGACCGGCAATGTAAATGTACTCATCAAAGGACTTGCTGTTTTCTCGTGAAATTGTGATGTCGTGTAGGAATCTTGCTACTTCACTGGTGATCGTGGTTTGTAGGTCTTGGTTATGGCACTTGATGATCTGATGGTGCTCCAAGCAAGGGTCAGTGCTGCATGGCATCTCCTTCATTCTTCAGAGAACGGTCCACTGGAAATGGTGAGACCCTGTAAGGATAGCAGAGGATTTCTGGGAATGGCGTACTGTCCCCCTCCTAATCATAGGATTGGATGAATTCGAGCATCCTGGGAATGTTGTGTGTGGGGTTATCTGGCTCAAAAACATCGTCTATTGCAGCATTGAGTTCCATGTTAGCAAACCGGAGGACGAGCTGCTCTTCATCATCTGGCCTCACACATTGGGCCTCTGCTCTGTCTGCTGGTATGAACTCTGGTGTATCCGCGTTGTGCTCGAACTCATGTCCATGGTCACCTCCCCTGCCACCTCCATCTCGAGCAGCCCTGCCAACCTCGGCTCTGTCCGTTGACATGAGGTCTGGTATGTCATCATTGTCATGATCGAGCCCATATGCACGGTAACCTCCCCTGTCACCTCCACCTTGGCAGCCACACCAACATAGGCTCTCTGTATCGGCATGATGTCCGGCATGTTCTCTTGTCGTGCTCTGGCCCATCTGTATGGTCACCTTCCTCGGCACCTTTGTTGCCTTTGTCTCAGGAAGCAACGGCAACCTCAACTCCTTCTGCCGGTATGAGATCCAGTATGTCATCGTCATGCTCTGGCCAATCTACACGGTTACTACCCCCGCCACATCGCTCCGTCTCGGGCAGCCCCGCCACTAGAATCATCAGTGGCAGGGCAAAACCCCAAAATACCTCCAGTGGTTGTGCCCGTCAATGGTGCTGCTTGTACTTGATTGTCTTCTTGGCTTCCCAATTCGACACCCCCCATCTGTCCCCCACCTCTCAATTCTGTGTCAGTTATGGCACAAATTGCATTTCGCGAGCTGTCTCTGTGGGCATAAATATGCTGGTTGGTGTCGAATTGGTCTTTGATGTTATTAACCATGTGTAGGTAGTTGGTGGTGTTGTCCCTGGTATTATGCAGTAACTCAGGAGGCATCATTGCGTAGGCGGTGAGCCCTTACATTAGCCTCCCACCTGGGGATGTTGTGTTGGTCATTGCTGTGATAGCAGCTTGTGAGGTGTCTCTATTGCCGTTATGATCCTGGTTGAGATCTGACCGGTCTGGGTGATGTTCCATTGTGCGGAACCGATTGATGTCGATATAACAAGGCCGGCTTGATCGAGGTGGCAACTGCTTTCCGTATTACAATTCTCCGGTGGAGGTCGATTTTCAGGGACTAGTGCCTCAAGAGCGATGGGATCCTCCCTGGGTCGGGCTGGACAATTGAGGGGTTAGAGTTTTTAAGGCACACCAGAATTTCAACTCTTAAGCGGGACCAAGTTCAACGACTTCATTGTTCACCCCAACCCAGGGGATGTGGTATGATTCTGCTTAATGCGATGAAATATTGAAGGGGATGAAAATTAATCTAATAGAGACACGATGGGGGTTGACAATTTAGAACTGTTAGAGCTGAAGTACCTCAAAATCATCAAAGAGCTGAATAGTCTACAAATGGAATCTTAACAATCTCCCTCAGGCGAGCTGATCGCGAGGACAAGCACTGGCCATTTTCCTCCTCATGAATGAGGAAGTGGCGCTTGGTGTGTTTGTAAAACAGTTAAGATTGATCTCCTGACTGCCACCAAGAAATACACACAACTGGGAGGTCCACCTCATAAATACCCTCCTTCAAAAAGACGGGGTTCAACGGAAGAGTGTGAAGAGCGATCAAAATCAACCCAGGGGCACAACGATTGTATTCATTGAAATCTTGAACGAGCTGAGCCTAAGGGGCATCTTCAAGCGTGGAGGTCAGAGATTCCAGCAGGCGCCCTTTGTAATTGTTGAGCCAACTCCGAACGGATGCACATCCATGATAGCTCGTGTGTATGGATCTTCAACGGGAGGATTCGAGGCCACCAAAGACCTGCAGATTAATTTGAATGGGATTTGACGGCGTTTGTTCGCTGTCCACAGATATTTGCCTTGATCAACCCGATCAAGGTTGGTCTCTACCCCAACCAGAGAGATACAAGAGAACGGACGACCGTCGGGGGCCTTTTTGCAGCAGTTCAGCATGTTGAGAAGCGGCGACCTCCCACAACCCATATCTATAACCGAGACGCCTTCTGCCCCAAGATTCATCAGATGCCGGTTGAAGGAATAAAAAGCGCTGACCCTCATGTTGGCTTCTCCTCCGATGGCAACAGTTGCTCCCGTCTTTTCTCCGGTTAGGTCCGGCTGCAGTTCCATGAGCCACCGTACCCGATCGAGCGTCATGATGTAGAATTGCATCGTACCTGTGGCCCCTGAGTAGGCGGGGATTGGGGGGGGGAGGCAACGGTGGAAGGGAGCTGTTGCAGGAAGCTGACACAGCGCCGTCCGAGTGGGGTTCGAAGGTTGGGTTGTGGGCGTCGTTGGCCTCATAAGCGTTGTCAGTGGCAACGGTGGCAACGGCGGCCGGGCAAGTGGCATATGGCCTATGGACGACGCCGTTAATGAGGCAACAGCAGAGGCACGGCAGTGGTCTCTGCGGCGACAACAGAGAAGAAACGCCGGGGGCCGTGGGAGAAGAAACGCTGGGGGCCGTGCCCCAACACTTTCTATTTTACTCCGCAGAGTGTGGTCGCCGGCCCCATGGGCAGGGGGGGGGATCGCCATCTGGGGTGGACAATGAGACAGAAAGGTCTCTTTCAATTAAAATGAAGGGTTTGTCTCTGATACATAAAATGCAACTCTACTGCAAATGTTATATCGGGACTTTGTTGACCTTTGGAATGGATACAAATCCTTGAAAATCCAACCTCAAGGGGGAGAAAACCGGAAATATATTCGGCGATCCAAAATTTCCGTCTGTTAAAGAAAATTCAACAAAGTATGGAGCCGCTACATCCGATGCTGACGGAAAACAATTGCAAATAGAAAATAATGGTCTTTTTGCTCAAGCCATTTTTGATGCGGTCTTAATTTTTTGCACAACATAGATGCGAACCGATATAGTCACTTTGGTCCAGTCATTTTTTTGTCTGACATCAGTGTTGTTTATGTTACGTCATAAAATTGCCGACCCAGGATTAATTGGTTTTCAGAGGTAGCGTTTGTATGCCTAAGAATTCAAATTGAGTGATCGCCCATAGAGCTGTTTTTAACGGCCAAAGGAGTTTTCAACAAAATATCATGCTTTTATTCTTTGCAAGAACAAACATCACACAATATTTTCATGTCTTCTCTCATATCATATTGCAAATGATACTGACCTTGTTACACATATTAATCTTTACATTTTTTCTTAAACTATCAATATACCTTCCAGCATATGCTTAATATCTGCACTAGTGATTATACTTTGTTGCTCAAGATTTTATCATGTGTTGCTCAGATCTTTATGATGACATGCTGTGTATCAGGGAGGGCATCCTTTTCACTTCCACAAAGAAAAGTGAGTGCTGATATACTCAATCATGGATTTCACATTTGATACTTGGTTGTATTAATCAGACTTCACCGCCCAGGGTCCATCCAATAAATTTCCTCTCAAAACATATAATCACATCAAAATCAGAAACTCCTATGCTCAACTATGATAGAATAATACGTATAATCCACCCCCCTTATACCATCCGTGTTAGATTTTGAGCCTCACATATTGAAAAATATTATTGGGTTTAGGAGCATACTTTGAGACTAAAATCTTGTGTTGGGCCAAAAGCCTCATCATATGTCTCCAAAGATGTCTTTCAGATCTTCCATAAGATCTTCATCCTAACTTGAAAGTGCTCAGCCTTCCATTTTGTCTGATTGCTCTTGATATTATTGTAATCATGTCAAGAAAAACTTGTTAGCGTTATTGACCGAAAAAAGTTGGTGGGAAGTTCTGGGGGGAATTATCACCTTACCTTCTATCCAAATAAAAGAACATATTGGAAATGAACTTCACAGATTTTGAAGTCCACTCGGTTAGGAAGGTAGGACCTTTGTATAATTTTCTTTGTCTGGTTGTGATAAACTAAAGGACAGTGTGCTTAAAGATGAAAACTGGTATTAAATTCAAAATTGTCTTGTTTTCTTGTTAAATATGTCCTCTCCAGTGAAGTGGAATCATTCAGTGAAATCTTCAGTCCAGCGGTACTGTGGGCAGGGACCCAGCGTGCGATTGGGGGTACAAACTGACCTTCCACCTAAAGCACTGACCAAGGAATAGCACACATTGGGGTTCACAATTCAGAACGTTTAAAATTTAATTTGAAAACCAGGATGGCGAATTCTTTGGGCAACGTTCAACACAATTGAATTCAAAATAATAGCCCCAATGGTGATTACTGTCCCACATAAACAAAAGAATTCTTAATTTTGATTTTGAAAATTCGAAACTCAAACTGTGCCAACTGACGTTGGCACAAACCACAAACAACTAATAGATTGGATTGTTTGCCCCCCACTAAGAAAGAACGACCAATAAAGAACGCCAACCAACAAAACCTTCGGTCATTCACCGCACCAGTCCCCCCGCCCCATTCATCTGTCGCCCATCATAAGTTGTCTACCGCCATTTGCCATTGCCATTGCCGTCGCCCTCGTCCACCTTTTTCCTTCCTCTGATCATCATATATGTCGCTTTTGTCTTCCTTTCGCCCTCCTTGCCATCGTTGTCAACACCACCTTTCTTGTGGCTGTTGCTGCCGTTCTCTTTGTCTTCGTCGCCTTCGTATTTGTCCTTCGTGGCGGACATCACCTTCCCTGGCTTTGCCCTTTGCAGCCCATGCTGCTACCACCTTCGTATTTGGCATTGGTGTCACATTCTTTCTTCGTCTTACTCTCTGTCTGCCTCCTCACCATTGTGTTCCACCTCCGTCATAACCTTTGCCTCTAGTCTTTTCTTCTTCGCAGCTGCTGCCTCTTCTGTCGCCAATTTCGATGTCATTGCAGTCGACGTTTCTGTGAACTCCAATCAAACCGGCAAAGCAAATGGTGCTCTTTGAGTGAGTATTTCGCAAATCAACGCCACCTTGCATTTTGATGTCGTTCCATTTCTCACAACTGACCCCTCTCTTGCTCTTGACTTGCCGAACACTAGTTTTATTTCTTGAAAATCTTACCAAAGAAAAGGAGAGCGACCATGTGCAGCTGACTCATGGACCATGTTTCCCAGGCATCAATGCAAGAGAAAGGGGAGAGAAAAGAGGGGAGAGAGTAATAGAGAGGGCTGGTCTTATTTCATCACCCACGGTGAATAACCAGATTTCTCTCTTTATTGTGAATGTTGAGATAAATTCCTAGTATTGAAAAAGGCAATTTATAGTGGAGTAGGTGATTGGAAGAAGGAGAAGAGAATGAAGTATCAGGGGGTTTTATGTTTGAGAGGCAGCGCAGGGGGATCAAAAAGCAAGAGAGTTGAAACGGAAACAATGAGTGATAGTGAGTATTGGAGTCAGTAACCAGGAAAGTCAGCCGAGACACATAACTCGACACACCAATCAAATAGGTTGGGACGAAGGACCATTTCTTACTTGAAGATGAAATAGACTTGAGTATCTTTTATTTGCCCCATGACTCCATTGCCGTTGTCAGTGTGGACACCCGGATCCCCACACGTTTTCGTGGGGATTGCATTTTGCCTAACCCCCGTAAGGTCAATGTGCTGAACACATTTTTTGTTCTTACCTTGGTTTGGAACGTCTCTTTGGGCATTTCATTCTGTTGGTTCCTGCCTGAATGATCTTGGGCCGACGGGCTTAAAAATAAAAGAGATCAAAGATAAGACTAAGCCTCAGCTTGCCCTGCAACTGGAGTTGAATTCCTTATTTCTTTAGCCACATCATTTTTGTTCTCGTGCATCAATAGAAACTACAATGGCAGATGAAAAAACCCACAATTATGGCCTAACATCGTATTTTAGTTAGCACCTGTTGTGTGTTTGGTTTTGCATCATACCTTGCGTTTGGGTTGCCTAGTATTAATAAAAAGTTGTGATATTTTTATTTAATGCTATCCATAAACAGATTTCGAGGCTCAAAATTTTCACGACTATCTTTATTTATTTCTCATACTTTGATATTAAACATGTTGTGCTATTTTAAATAATTGATGAGATGACTGGAACAAAATGGACTGAGGCCGCATACACACAACAACTAGTGTTTTAGATAGATCATTGTATTGAACTTGTCAATTTTTATTCCTCCTCTCTGTGAAGCTATCTTGGACAGCGCAAAAACCAGATCATTAACAGTACCCTGCAATAATAAATATATGTAATTATGATCCTGAATTCGTAGATTGGTTTTCATCCTATGTGTATCAGTTAAACAAAGTAGTTAAATTCTACAATTCTCTCTACATATTATGATACAATATACTATTGGTATTTATGACCAACGTGCTTGTTGCTCCATTTCAATGAACTGTCAATGATAATTGTTGGTAATTGCACATTGCAAGTTGTGTGTGTGTGTTGAGGTCAGTGAGTATCAGTCAGGGAATTTCGGATCAATTATTCTCAAGAACAAGAACAACCAACTGATTGCGGGAATGACTAACTTCAATGAAGTGCAGTGATATCAAGTGTATTGATGTGCGCAATGGTATATGACACAAGCTCATAGAAATTGGATATTGTGATCCGGCGGAGCTATGATGGGTCTGAACTAGGGCTTGCAAGAGGCTAAACAGTCTATTTTTGTTAGTGGTACACAGGAACATAACCAACCTTTAGGTGAAAGCTGGATCTTTTTTCACACAAGTTCTATAAAAATTAACACAAAAGCCCATAGGATCTACGTCCAACCAGTACCAAACACTCGTCTGATCACACACCATCACCCAGACAGTAGGTAGTTTTATCTTGAGACGATTACCGTTAGAGGCAACAACAATTAGCCTGGTATGATGCAGCTTTACACAGCAATTGTATCGATGAGGCATTAACGAGCGTGGTGATAAGCATCCTTACAACTGCTTCACTGTCTTGTGCCACCTTTGGGCTTCTATTGGCAGGACGAATTGCTAAGTCATTTGCAAAATCATATGTAGTTACTATGGCAAGTTAGGGCACCAAAGAATTGTGACTAAGATATCGTCGATTTTCAGTTTGTTTTATTTTGGTCAACCTTTTGATTAGAAAGGCAAAAATGAGAGGTAGGGACTTGTCGGATTTAGTCCTCCAAGTCGTTAGGGTAGGCTGTTTTGTGTGCAGAGCAAGATAAACTATTTTTATCACTAAAGGTACCTATGTGTGATGATGTGCCTAAAGGTGAGACTTGACATTGAATTCACATTTATTTGTCTATGCTGTCTTTGCTTATGTATACAAAAGATCTGAAATGATTTGATTTAACGTTATCCACGCCACAGATGTGGCTCAACTTCTTTCACAGAGAACTTCAATTAATTTTTTCGTACTTTCATCCAGGTCTCAATACAAGTCTTTGCATTGTTTGTCATAGAACATCATGAACACAACTTCTTGAAGAATGAAACAAACTGAGAGGCCACACACACAAACAATGAGTGTACCAAATAGAATGTTGTTTGGAAATGGTCAAATGGTTACTTCTTCCTTGCGACGAAGAACAGAGAGGGTGTGAATATTTCCTTCCTACCACCTTCCACCAAGTCAAGTGCAGTTGCATTGAGCAATGCACTGACACGAACAGAACCCTGCGGGGCAACCCTCAAGAACTCGAGTGTGGACACCATTGCGTGAGTGCACATTCTTCCCAGGCGAGTCATGCGGAATCCCTTGAGTGTAAAAGACCCACAAAGAGTGTAATACCAAGGTACTTGGTGGGCAGAATGGACATTTTTGTTGGCATCGAACACATCCAAGACTTCGAATCCTGAATCCTCCAACGCGCTCGAAATCTCGTTTGAAGTGGCCAGCGTTGGCAAGCCATTTCCAACTTCAATGCCCTCCTTAACACGAACGTGGTCTGGATTGCTGGAATCATAGCCACTCTCTGGCAAAACCACCCAATCATAGCCTACAAACAAAGCGCCCTTTTTGAGGCACTCGTTGACACCACTGAAGCACACCCTCCTGTCTGGACTGTGGCAGGTTGCTTCATTGACAGAGCAAAATATCTTAGTCCAATTTAATATCAATATAAAGATAACAGCACCTAACTCACCTTCAATGGCATAAGCTGCGTCGAAGCTCTCAGGCTCAAATTTCTCAGGAAGTTTCTGAAAATCGCCTTGGACAACGCGGCATTTCTTCTCAATGCCTTTTTGTGCACAATACTGGTTTGCCACGCGCACCTGATACTGGTTGATAGTCACACCGGTAATGTCCGCACCGGTAAACTGCTGAATGTTTCGCATCGGACCTCCGACGCCGCAGCCAACATCTAGAACCTTGTAGCTTGGCTGAATGTTAGCGCGAAGGGCGAGATAATACTCCGATCGTAGGATGGACTCTTCGAAAGTTTCTCTGCAGAGACGAGGCGCGAAATGAAAGGACTGAATCGAGCAAGCAAATGCATGAGAACCCCCATAAGTCGCCAAAGGAACGAAATGGCCGAGTAGCGCAACTGTTACCCACCTGTCCCCAGCCCCACTCGTAAAAGTCAGTCACGAGATCATAAAAGCTGTTGACCATCGTCCTATACTCCGTTTCCCTTTGCTGGATGCTGTCCGTCGTGCTCGTCTCGCCGACGGTCTTCCTTGCCCCAGTAAAGAGAGTTTCGTATCCAGCGATCGACTTTTCGACGCCCTCCCGACTCAGCACGGAGTCCGGATTCGACAGTAGGGACGTAGCATCGGAGACGGTGGAGAAAGTCTTGTGTGCATCGCGTTTGAAGGAGATGGAGGTGAAGACCCTGGTGAAGAGAAGGTGAATGAGGACGAGGGCGGCGAGGGTTCCAACGACGAGGAACAGGCCGGGATGGGCAGCGGGTGTGGATGTGGCCTCGTCGACGAGTGCGAAGATCATCATGCAGAGGGAGTGAGGTAGACAAGAGCCGAGAATTCAACCAGCGTCAGCGAGGGCGAGGAGATAAACGAAGAGGATTTATGAAGGAGCCAAAGAAATAATGCACAGCGCCGTAAACAGAAACAGCTTGGTAACAACAGTGAGGAAGGGATAGAGAGGACGAAAGAGGGAGGAAGATGTGAAATTTATGACAGACTGTCCCATTACATAGTTGTTTTAGTTCGAGGTGACAGCATCGCCGTCGTCGAGGTCGAGGTGGTGGGAGATGCCGCCATGCAAAATAGTCGTAGCAAGATGGTCAGAGTTCCGTCGATCGCACGATCTCGATCCGATCTCCAGGCCGCGACGACGAAGATCGTGATGATGGATGAGAATGAGAAGGAGAAGACGCAGGCGACTGCTGTGCAGATGCTCGGTTTGTGTATTGTATTTAGGGCTCTGAACTTTAAAATAACTCACAAGTTCAATTCCGATGGATCCCAGAAAAAGAAATCGTTGTGCTTGGGCACGCCCAATTTGACACTGTAGGTAGGGCAGTGTTTTTCAACTTTGTACGATACAAAAAAAAGGAATACAACTTAAACATTGAATCTCACCAAATTTTGGATATGTCAAAGATTTGAATGGAACTGTAAACTAGTGTTGCATGGCGGCCATTGGCTGTTGGAAGAGTCAACATGGTATGTCGGCCGTGGGCTCTAAAACTAAAAGCCATAAACGTCAATGATGTCCCTGTGGCAACGGATATGGAATACCAACTCCCTGCATCTCTGCTGACAGTCAGCCATCATCACAGCCTCTACATCATTCAACAACAGTGGCTGACCCCGCTGGTGGTCATTTGATCCGCCGACACGTGGGAGGAACTCGCCTGTGGTGGGTAAAATAGCACCAGCACGAGCACGCCGAGGAATAAATGAAATAGCTATCCTCTTCATTCTGTAAAGCCCAGACATGGCATATTATGTACTTAGTCTAGTAATGTTACACCATATTCCATTGTCAGATTGCTTCAGCTGGGTTGCATCACTAGGGGCGCTGGCAGATTCCATCGTCGAATTTTGTTTAAGTCTTTGTCGGTCGTACCAAGTGCCAGCAGCTACGGTCAAAAGGAGGTATTTAATCTAAATAATACGCAAAACCCAGCCATGGCAATTGTCAATATTAATTAGCTCATCTATTAGGTAGGGCTAGGTGGCGCTTCATGGGCATCGTTCCACGGGGTGCTCCGCTAGAGGGGCCTCGGTGGACGCCATGGTCGTAGAAGGTATAATAGGTAGGGTGAGAGAAGACGCAGGGGAGGGCCGGGCATGACAAGAGACCAACTGTCAACAGACATACGCAAGAGATCAAACGATCACCAAAACGATACTTTTCCAATAATCATCGCGATCCATCAGTCATTCCAGAAGGTGACGTGACATTTGATGACGCCATGAAAAATTCGAAATTAGGAACGTGTTGACTTGCCGACTTGTGAGCGCAAATACACAATTTCACACAAGTAGTTGTTGAATTTGTGTGTGAAGAGAATTTTGTGTGGGAGTGCAAATACTGCCCCTAAATTGTTGAACACTTTTCAGAGGGGTTAGGTATCGTAGCTTATTGAGACATTTTTTGTCTCAGGCTAAAAAATATGATGTCGGACTGTGTGGGAACCGTATTGGTTGAAATAACTTAATTTATGAAGATACAAAACTCTAACATTTTGCCACTGAATGCGTGGGATGAAGGGTTGACCGCTAGGATTAGGAGTTCTCATTTTGAGCTACCCGCCAAAAATTACGAATGAGCCTCGTTCGGAGTAAAATCATGGCGGGAAACTAGCAGAAACAAAGAGTCAAGTCCTATCTACTAGAGGCATTACACGGTACTGGTCCTTTGCTAAGCAACAAAAAATCATTTCTGGTTTGGGGTTTCTATTGTTGATTCGGGTTAATCTCAGAATTCACAACAAAAAGCCAGATAATGACCCCAAATGCCCTAAATGGGAAAGGCATAAGAATACTATAAATATCCACACTCTAATAGCTGGGCAAAATTTAGATATCTCCATCGAGGGTAAGTAGCTAAAAGCGTGAGTTGAAATAGCTAAGTCCCGACCAC
>JALLPA010000554.1:0-14294 GCA_036939895.1 Thalassiosira exigua
AAATTAATAAAAATTACTTACGTAGCTGGCGTAAATATCGCCAGAGCTGGCGAAATACAGGTTTCAGATGCAACATCAGAAACATCCTCCGTGAGTATCACGGAAAATCACATAGCAAAAAAAAAGACGTCTATCACATACCTTTCGGCTGGATAGCCATGGGGGAGAATGCGCTATGCAATTTTCCCTCCAAATTTTAAAACCTGAAGTTCCTAAGCCTGGAAACTTCAGAGTAGAATTAAGACGTTATAATTTAGCCAACGAATTCACAAGAACATGCGATTGCACTCACCCATATCTACAAGGGAAGACCTTAAGGCACTGATGTCCCATGGGGACCGACCGGTGAACTCGATGAGGTGATGGGAGCGGGTACAGTCACAAAGCAAGGGGAAGAAGGTCTTCACTCCCTGCCGCCAAGTAGACAGGCTGATGACTTGTTTGAGGAATGACCATGGCACGTGTGTCGTTCGAGGGGCCTGGGAGCTGTGGATGATTGAATGGGAGGTTGGCTGCAAGAGAGCCGCAGAGACGAGGGTGCTTGTCAGCAAGGGCAATAAGCAGATCTAAGCTCTCGTCTAAGAGAAGTGAGGCAAACGCCTCCGTCAGAAGCTTGAGGCCACGTGTCGTGTGGATACCAGGTGACAAATGAAGCAAAGGATGACCTGGCCCTGCACAAAGTTATTAGTGTAGTTATCCACTGTGTATGTGCCAAGCTAGTGAACGGTACGATAATGAGGGGACAGAGGCCATGCCCAGTCCACTGACCGTGATGAAATAGAGGGCTCTGGTAATGCGGTGGGTGAGTTTTCAAGCATCTACAATTGGCCGGGGATCTTAGGAGTGTGCCTGGAGCTGAGGCATGGGGCAAGGATCCCAGGAGTGCACCCGGAGCTGGAGCATGAGGCAAGGATCTCAGGAGTTTGCCCGGAGCTAAAGTGTGCTGGGACGTAATATCTTTGCCTCACGCTGCACTCGTTGGAGTCGCTAAAGACCTCGAGTATGTTGTGGGCAACATGATGCGGTGCCCATCGAGAAAAGTGCGCTACCCAGCGAGCACATGAGTGGAATTGGGGGTCCAACAACGAACTTGGGTCGGCTCCTGATGGAGCTAGTGCACCTGGGACAAGAGGCAATATGGGTACTGAGGAATATTCTACGTCCACCAAAGTCGCTAAATACACAAATGTGCACAATGCCAAGGGCTAAGTAGTCGCCGCATGTAGTGTGATGCTCGCTGAGGGCTTAAAGGCCAAGACTATGATGTTTTCCGACGCTACTATAGGTCCAAGCCCTCCAGGGTTGCTGGGGATACAAACGTGTAAGATGCCAAGGGTAAAGAAGTCGCCGCGCAAAGTGTGATGCCCAGTGAGGGTTCCAAGGCCAAGACAAGTATGCAGCAAACAATGCTGAGCCCGTAGAGGTTGGGGCTAATGGAGGGGGTTCCGGAAAATGTAGGTGCAGTCAAGCTAAGGGCGGGCAATGTGATTTACCGGGTGGCATGTTGGAGAACATGATCCTGTTGGAAAAGATGTCGCCTAGAAATAGGGAATAGCCGAGGCAAGGGCAAAGGGCCACGCCCAGATGCAGTCAGCAAAGGCGGCCGCTGTGCCACCCGATAAAATTTCCAAGGGCATGGAGGAGTATGGTGCGAAGCCATGGTTTGCCACTGCTGGGACAAAGCCCTGCAAAGCAAATGAGGCCTTTCAGTCAGACATAGGCACGTGCCAGCAGGTACAACATTCAAAAACTATGGCACCCAATAGGGGCACAGGCCAGTGCCAATGGGGTCCAAGCACCGAGTGTGTTCTGCCTGGCGTTAGTGCAAGCAAAGCGGCTTTGAGTGTCAGATCTGCGATGAAGAAGGTTGATGCCATTCCACCCGATAATCATTTTGTGCTATGGGCTAATGCCAGTAGGGCCACAATAGGTGTGGGTGCTTGGGCTGATACTAACGAGGCGAGGCCTCGAAAAAGCGACGAGAGCAAGGACACATACACTTGGGCTGTGAGAGCTGAGGCCATTCCTCCTGACCCACAGTGAACACAGACATTCCGCTATCCGATCAACGACAGAGTATCAGACTCACGCATCGACCACAGGCACAGGAGTGTGTTGGGGGATTTGTGATTTCAACAAAACGATGGCCAAGCTTTACGGAAGCTTGGAGTTGCTGGTTAGCCACAAGTGTTTCGGCAAGCTGGCTGGATATGACGGGAACTTGGGGATTATGAGGGGTTTCCATGTGGTTCGAGCAAGTATTGATGATGACAAGCCAGTCCCCAAGTTGGGTGGACTCAGCAATGATGGTTGGCTGGGCAAGGCTGAAGCTGGGGCTACATGAGCCGACAAAACATGCTAAAAAACAAGAGTAGACGTTCTCTATAAAGGCTCACTTTTACTAATGATCTCTGTCATGAATCTTTGATAGGAGTCGTCCTTTCTTTCGTCGTTGCAAGGTGTTGGCTCCTAGGGCCGCCCTAGGACTACAGCGAACAGCGATGCTGTCAAAATGACGTACCGCTATATATACATGAATGCAAAAGTTCAAATGAACCATGTCACATAGAAAGTCTGAAAGAATGAACGTTCCAGAAGCAGAGATTTACTTTGGAGCAAATGTTACAAGAGACAGAACATACTCATCCAAATAGTTTGAATGCACATGATGGACACCGTTGATTACTTGCTTTTATTGATACATAGGTCCACACCAGTGTCCAGACACCAGCCTGATGGTGCTCTGGCACATTACCCTAGATACTGTTTGATAGCTGATGACCTCAGCTATTGATCCGATGCAGTGGGCCTCCAGGAGGAGAAGCCGAGGTTATCTAAAACTTGGACATAAAATTGTACGAAAATAACAATGATTTTATCATACATGTTAGTTTTTTCGGCTTAATAACATCGTGATGCTAGATAGTGATGCCAATTGGCGCTCCCCAGGCTTTCATCACTTGCATGGGATAGCTAAACCCCACCAACCAACAGAATGTTTGAAACCCCTCACAGCACTAACATATGGTCTCCAGAAAACACAACGCCTTGATTTAAGCTATTGCAGTTGGGGTGAAAATATTTTTTGTGGAGGAGGCTTTCCAAATCCAATTCCGGTAGAAATCACATGCCCCTGCCCCCTGCTCTCAACCATGTCGGGCATCACTACTATCATTGATAGGAGTAGGGTAACTTCACATTGGATGCTACACGGCATTGTTTCCGTTGGGCCGAGGGGTTGGCCCAATAATTGGTAAGGGTAAACAACCTCAAAAATAACTGAAACTATGACACAATTACAATTTCTATTCTTGGTAGAAATCATTCAAAGTTCAAAATATCCGCCAAGAATTGCTGAGAATAGATTTTTGTGACATGGAGAAAAGTTTACGATATGAGTTCCTACTCTACCTCTGAAAGCCACTTTAGACTGAATTTAGTCAGATCACTGTAAATCTTTTAAGCAAGTGCCTATAAACTAAATTCCTATTCTTAATGTTAAATGCTGGTGTTCAATATTAGGTTCCAAAACCCACCCTTAGACTCTCATTAGTTACAATCAGTAAAAAACATCGTTGTAAACCAGGGGACAGTAATAAGAAAAATGGTGGAACACCCCTTAGAAGAACATATTTAGGGGCCAAGACCCCCACGCTCCCGTGAAAATCATCTAAAAAAGTGGTTTATAGCTCTGAGACCCGCGAGACCACACGGTACGTCCTTTTTTGTGTAGTTTTTGTCAAGATGTGACACTCAATGGATAAACTAGTCTGTTGTATCAAGTCTGATGACGCCATCTAAACGATAGAGTCTGAAACTTGCGATGCTCCTCAGTCAATATACAATAAACTGGTTCCCACGCGAGTCAAAAAATGATTGGAAGGCAAAAAAATGGTTTTTGCCCCCCAACTCCATGCGACCGTGCGTAGGCAAGGTGTAAACCAGATAAATTTGCCACCAATAAAAACATTTGAGTGTAAATATTCTGGATTTGATTGTAAATATTCTATGTTTAATTTTATATCAGGTTCATTTGAGATCAAGGCGGAAACTATCAGTTTAAACCTTTTTATTTTTACAAGCCATGTTATTATTTGTATGCCAAATACACTGCTGCAGAAGAAATACGACCTTCTCCCAGTCCAGATGCAGACCAAGACAAAAACAGACATGCACGGCACGTTAGTGTGGAGAAGTCTTGATTGCCTGACACAGTTCCTTCTGCCCTCGCTCCGCTCGAACCACACCTGTCCAGCCTCATGCAAACCACATGCCCAAGGGGGTGTGATGTCTTCCACAAGCCCCGAGGATGGGAGGGGGGAACAGAATGCACGCTCGCAAACACGGCCTTGCCCTAGATGAAGTTGAGGACATTGAGGTAAGGGGACGCAGACTCCTTTTCCCATTATTCCTCCTCTCACCGCCCCCCTTCCCAGGGCACTTTGTGGCCGTAGAGTGAGTGGAGGTGGGTCACCAGAAAGAGGTGAGCAAGTGACAAGGGGGGAAGGGGGGAGAGAATGTGTCTCGTATAAACTAACCCACGGATAGTTCCGTTGTCCAGCCCTCCTTCTGCCGCCCCCTCCCCTCCTTCCATCATCCCCTATTTTTCTAAAAACGTGTTGAGACTGCAGAGTGTGGAGGCGGAATCAGCTAGCCTGTGGGTGTGGGGGGACAAGAGACCAAGTCGACCAAGATGAGAAACGAGCTTCAGGAGATTTGTCTACGGCCCCGTATTGTCCACTCACAACATCGTACAACAATGCAGCTTCTCACCCTCAACCTCAACCCTCCTCATTAACGCACGCCCGCTGCTGCAACTTGAAATGATCAGGGGGAAAACCAGAAGTAATTATTTTTTTCGAGCAAAAAACATTTCATTAATAGTTTTAGTACTCTTCAGGAACAATGACCTCCTGATTTCCAACAATTTTTAAATCATTTTTAAATCATTATTATTCAAACGAATAAGAGCCCCGACGGCGCTTCGTCCTACCCATTATAAATGGGAAGGCGTCTGCAACGTCGGGCGGCCTGAAAACTAGTCTAAGTTCAGTTTTAACTATACGAAAGATGGGAGGTTTCTAGTTTGATTATATTTTGCTGGCATTTGCCGGTGCGTTTGCCCGGGTTTGGCAGCCTTGGCGCCCACGCCGATCCTCCCCTGCACTACTAATGATAGATAGTCAAGGTATTTGGCTTTCGTGAGCGCGAAAGGGCGTCAGCTGGTGTCGTATGAGCGCTGGCAGGCGCGGGCAGACGTCATGGTTCTTGTATTCGGAATGCGTGGTGCGTCTGGTTGCTTTTGTGTGTTGTGTGACAGCTGGGCTGTCGAAAAAAATAGTCAGGTACAAAGATAGACATTGACCATTTTGGTCTCATGGATGCCCCACTTTACACCTTGACTACGAGGTTAGATTTTTTTTCAATGGAGACAGTGAAAGGCGTATGCACATTCGTCATGGATAGAGGAATGTGCACATGTCATTGGTTTGGGGTGGCGGTGACCTCCCGCAGAGAACAAGAGGTGTAAAGTAGTCAATATTTTTGCTGCTTATTTTGCTAGCTAAATCGTCTCTTGGAAAAAAGTGTCCAACTTGTGCGTAGCGTGTTCGACACAGGAAAAAACTCCCCATTAGAAGATACCGTACAATCTTTTGTTTGTCAACCGTCACCATGATGGTCACTAAAAAAACATGAAGGAATTATTTGTGGACCAATTTTTGGAGTTATTTAAAGTTTATACACCAAATTAATCAGGAAGTCAAAGAGGGTTCTAAATTGCAATAAAAGCATGATATTTTGTACCTTATCACGACAAATATGGCATATTTTATAGTTGTCAATTCTAATTCATGTTAGTATTGAATAGACGGTATTGACATTGGTAACCGAAACCTTAAATAAAAAGTGAGCTCGTGCTCGTAATTCCTGGCCCAGCTGCTTTGCGTGGACCACCTAGTATTTCACTTGACAATCAATTGAAAGAGCCCTCAAGCGCTCACTACTTACTGGTAAAGACTCTTGGAGTGGGCTCGAACCTCCAATTGGCTACGGCGCATCATGGACCACTTGATGTGATTCCATGTGGCAGGTAGAATCCGCGGCTTATAATTAGCAGGGAGCGTTTTGTATCGTGAAAATTCCTCTCTGCAAGCAGGCGATGACGCGGTGAGATGGGAGAAAGTCTGGCCTTACATTCGACATTGTGTGCACCCACAATTATCCCTCGATGGAGCTCTTGACATGGAGCTTGTGTTTGTTGGATTAGTTGAGGGCTGCCCCATTTCCTAGCAACATCATCCCCCCTGTGTGGCCTCTAGCATCCCAGTGTATATTTTATGAAGGGTCCATAGCATAGCAACTTAGAAAATTAGGTATATTAGTGCATCTACCCAGACCTTTTTAACCATCAGTGGAGTCTTCATACCCACTATTTGATGATGTTCATACTACCTACCGTCACCTTCAAGCGTAGGTATCGACTACCCTTGAGGTACCTAAGTAGTCTTTTCAGTTCACCCCAATCGTCCTCATCAGGCTTCTTCACGCAGGTGGTTAGGAAGGATACTGCCGTAAGTATGTCAGGCCGTGTAGGACTATTAGTTGGACCACGGCATGGTGGAATGCAAGTGCCTGCTCTTCTTCAATGTACTTAGCTTCAGATTCACCGCGTACTTCAAACAAGTAGTTGGCAGCTGGTGTTGCAGCGGGTCTCTTAATTAGCTCTGGGAAGTCCTCCTTCTTTTTGATGTACTTAATCATACTCAGGTCTACGGATCCTGGATCAGAGTAATCTAGATAGATCCATTCCTAAGTTGTCATGCACGTCGCTCCTTTAAATAGTTAGCTTTTTGCCGTATACGACCGATGAGTAGTCAGCGGACTTAGTAATTTGGAATGGATCTTTGTCTTTGTGATACACCTTGAGGTCATCAAGATGCCAGGTGATGATCATTTGAGTGCCATTGATGGTCGCATTCGTTACACATGGGTCGTAAGGGTTAACCATGAACCCAAATTTCTGTAGATCACTGACAAGCTTCTCGTAGAATAGTAGTACGCTGTATAGGAGCCCGTAGAGATAACCTCATTTATGCATACATATGGTATTGTGTTCCATTTGCTGTCGTACCCGACGTACTTGCAATACAACTTTGGTTCAATGAAGGCCATTAATTTGGCAATACGTCCGCAAAGAAGCTTAAGATCTGTTTGTTGGTGTTCGTGTGTAGGTACCCGCCCGGTATGTTCATTTTCTGTAGTCTGGTTGGTAACGCTGTTTACTGCCATCTACGCACGTGCAAGTCTTCACGCGACCGTCTCCTTTCTCAACAAGGAACATTAAAGACGCTAATGCTTCCACCTTCTGTTGTTTTGTGAGCTTATCTGGTTCCTTCGGGTAGTACGCGTTCATGTCGTGTAGCTGTTTTAGTTCTTTTGTGACAGCATTGTCCCTACCGTCTCCATTTTTTGGCCAGCCTATAGGCTGTACGTCTCTATTAGTGCCACTCCCAAGACACATTTCATCTACACGATGTCACTGAGGCTAAGACCATCCTTTGATGGCGATTCATCTATGTTCATGTATAAGATGCCATTCATGTGGGGTTTGTCGTATCGTTTATTCTTGTGATGGAACTATCTTGCCGTGGGTCATACCAGTTCAACGGTTCTTCTTCGTAGTCATCAATGTCATCTTGAGTCAGATTTCAAGGGAACATATGATTGGCTGTTAGACCAGTAGCATCTACAGCGGAAGTCTCCGTCCTTGCTACACTCTTTTCCTGATCCCTCTCTGTTTGCTCTTCTCTATATCGAGGCTTCCCTACCTCAATATTTCTATCGCTCTCCGTTCTATCTGCGTGCTTGATGTTCCTGGGCTCAATTCCTGTCTTGGATCCTGCCTCCTCTTCCTGGAACTGGTACACACTCACACTGTCCTACGGGGCTGTTCCTGCTTGTGATATTCCTAAGCTTCGTTCTAAGCACTTGCTGTCGTATTTCATTCGGTCCCCGCGGCGTCCTCGGCTGAATCTACCCTGTATGACTCGGACGTGGACGTCGTACTTTCTTGTTTATGATGATTCGGACGTGGACGTTGTCCTTTCTTGTTTATGCCAGGCTGGGCGAAGATCATCTGGGGTGTCCCTGCCCGATAGTTCGTCTGCCCTCAACCTGAACCTCTCTGCATGTTCCAGGTCATAGTTCCTGTTTAAGATTGTCGGGCCTCGTCCCCGTCTGAGTATTACCCGTATCCTTTCAGTTGGTTCCATCCAATTGGGCCCTGCCCTCTCAATCCTAGCAATCATCCCCTGGTTCTCCTCCCGATACCTCCTTGCCCTGAGGTCTGTCACCGTTATTTGGAGGGTGTCTTCTGCCTTGGGCTTGGCAAGTGACTTGGAGAGGAATAGGCGGAAACCGAAGTCGTCCTGCTCTAGTGAGTCGGCACCGTTTTGGTGTGCGGTGGTCTCCCATTCTTCCCTATTCATCATGTCACTTTCAGTTACCCAGGGGTGCTCACACAGGAGTTTAGCCCAGAGGTCAATTACGTTGGAATGTTCTCTTATCTCTTCTTGGGTTGGCCTCTGTCGATCTCTCTCTATTCTCGCCATAATCTTCGTGTGCTGTGTTTCCCTTCGTTGCCTGATTTGGGAGCCCTCGCCTAGGTGATCGTCGAACTGGGCAGCGATGAACCCTCGGCATTGGGTCTTAGCCTCCTCACACACCCCATGAATGTTCAAAGGGGAACGCTCAAAGGGCCTCATGCGGTCTTGTACGTAGTGGCTTGTGATCACTCGCGTCCTGAGCGCCCAATAAGTTTCGTGGCTTTCCTAATCCTTCTTCGTCATTTCTTGATCATTGATCCAGTCTTGGAGTGCCTTCCTGGCCAGCCTCCTTACCTGTTTCTTTGTAAGGATGGGTATGCCCTCTATTGTCAGAGGCTCGTATCATAGTCCATACTTGTCCTTGTTTGCCTCGAACTCGCATTTCAGTCCTAGCGCTTCCATGATCTCCCCAACCTTGGTACAGGATATGTGCACATGCCCAAAGCAGCAGCACCTGACTAGCTCATAGAGTGATGCCAGGGTCGTCATTGCTTGGACGTCTCTTTCCCTCCTCATTCTTGCCAGTTCACCGAAGGGGAAGAGTCCTTGAAATGTCAACCAGTTATCGTGGGTAACCTCCCTCAATCTTGTCGCTAAGGGCCTAAGCCCCCTCCTCGCATTGTCCAGTTCACGGGCTGGGTCGTAGTAGACTCTCCGTTGCTCCTTTCTCCACCTGTGTGCTCTCCATTTCAGTATTTCCATACTTACTTCGTATGGGCTCTCTAGTAACGCTTCAACCACTCTTCTCTTGGTTCGCTTGATCTCTTGTCCTGTCGTTAGCCATAGGTTGGGCATCTCTTCAATGTAGACCGTGTTAAGGCATCCCCGTAGGCTGATCACTGGTTCCCACACGTCGCGTAGGATCTTGAGCTACACTGATGCCACAGTCCCCGCGAGCTCCATCATCTCGAGTTCTGTTTTGCTGAGATTCGCCTTGAAGGCCGACACGCAGTGCGGTGTGGTGATGGCCTTGTGCAGGGTGAATTCACCTCTATGCGCCTCATCCTTGTGCATGTCCTTGTAGTATCTGCTGAATGCTTCCCCTAGCACGCGGTCTGATCTCCAATGTGCAGGGTTGATCATCCATGAAGCGTAGAACATGCCGAACCTTATTTTGCCTTGTATGTCCCATTCAGAAGGATCCCGTGCGTCATACTCTTGGATTGCTGCAATTGACATGGCGTGGTTCGTGAGTTACAGGCTATGTGTCCCATGTATCCATCTGTGTGTCCTCTCGACTTCTGTCGGATTGGCCCCCCGTTCATTCTAATTGTTTATCAGCGCTCGATTTGCCCCCGTTGGCCCTACATGTGTGCTGAGAGGGCTGCGTGCTTGGGTTGTGATGCTTGGCTTGTGGGTCCTGAGAGGCCCTCCCTCATGTTGTGTGGAGTAGAGGTGGCCGCTTAAGTGGTGGTGCTATTGGCTCGCGTATGCCCACAAATTTATCTCGGTCCTTCCTCCTAATGTATCACGTTGTGGAACCTCTTGTGGCCTAATTTCGGTCCTGTGCCCTCGTGTTCCGTCAAGTGGGGCTGGTAGTGCAGGCGTAGATATTGGGCAGTAGCACCAGCAACTCTTCGGGGATATGCTGCAGTAGCATTCGCAACCGCATACTCGCAGCGGTCGCTTGTTCAGGTTCTTCTTGTGGCACCGATGTTGTCCTTTGTTATGTGTTGCGCGACCATATGGCGTGTGACGTCGTTTGGCTCGTTTGATCCTGAGCTCAGCCCGTGGCCACCTGGGTTTCTTGAGGTTGTGCGCGTCCTCTGTGAACTTCCGCCTCGTCCACGCGTCTTGGGCTTGTTTCCATACTTGTTGTCTTGCTCTTTTTCCGTCTAGGGCCGCCAGGCCGTCCCAGGATATGTCGCTATCCTTTACGCTGATCCCTGTTGTCTCAAGCTGGTGTAGTATATCCAGTAGCCTGAGTAGCTGTTTCTTGGCTTCTTCGCCCACTCTGGGCGTTAATATTTGTTGCTCGTTGAAGGTGTCGATCATTCACACCATGGTCGTACTCGTGAGGTCCTTTAGGTGCCCTGGTCTCTTCAGCCAGGGATGCAGTTGCATGAACCTCCTTGATGCGCCTCCCATACCGCACATCCAGAGCACTTCTCCTATTCCTGCCTGGCCCGAATCCATGTGGTTTGATGGCTTGGGGTCATGGTGTTCTTCCTCCAGTCCTCTTGTCGCGCTTGTCATCGCGGCGCCGTCTCGGCGCCCTTGTCCGTAATTCTCGCCCTCATCCTTGAGGAGTTCGGCATGGTTGCAAAGGTCTTCTCCCGTGACGCTGTCGGGCTCCTCAAACGGGAGCCCTTTCTCCAGGCTTTTATTCGCCATGTCGAGGATGGCCCGGAGCTTGGCGGTTACTATCCCCCCTATTCTGCGCTCTGGCCATTCCCTGTTGAACTTGTCTACTAGGTGGGTCGCGTTCTCATGGTCTGTTAGGCTCATGTCACTTGGCGACGCAATCCCGTGGAGCCGGGTGAAACGCTCTGCGTCTTCGTGTTCTAAGTTGCATTTACGTAGGCATCGCAGGGCCGCCTCGATATCTCTCCTTGCCGTGTGCCTTTCAAGCATGGCGCGCGCTCTTTCTTCATCGTCTTGTTCAGGTTAGCGTTGATGCATTACGTCCTGGAGGTGATCACCATGCTCGCATTCCGGCATTCTCGTGTGGGGTACTTTTCATATTCATATTGTGGAACCATAGGCTGCAGTCCTATGTCCTTATTGTGCCCGCCTGCCCTTTTCCCCTCTTCACGGTACCTGGGCTCGCCTGCCCCACGCTCTCCCCGGACCCTCCCGGGTCCGTGTTGTCTCATAGCCTTGGGTGGACGCCTCTGCTTCGGTGTCTTGTTTGGTCGCTCTCAGCTTCTAGCACGGCGTGGGTTTCTTGCTCTTCGGGTCAGGGTGATCTTCGTTCCATTGTTCCCTCACGGTCTCGCACTCTCCATTACGTGCGACACTCTCCCGCTACTCGGGCGCCTCACGCGAGGGTAGACTTACCGGCGTGAATCTCCTCTGCTGTCCCTCCGCCAATCACCTCGATGTATCGCGTCGCGTCGCTCCGTGGCGTGCCTTTGCCCCGCCGCTCATCCGGCTGTAGTCGTTGGGTCCGATGGACCGAATTGATTATCAGAGGTAGTGTTATTCTTAACTCTCTAATAGAAGTCATGGCATCACCGATGCCTACGCTATCGTCTCCGTCCTCGCTACACTCTTTCCCTGATCCCTCTCTGTTCGCTCTTCTCTATATCGAGGCTTCCCTACCTCAATATTTCCTATCGCTCTCCGTTCTATCTGCGTGCTTGATGTTGCTGGGCTCAACCCCTGTCTTGGATCCTGCCTCCTCGTCCTGGAACTGGTACACGCTCACACTGTCCTACGGGGCTGTCCCTGCTTGTGATATTCCTAAGCTGCGTTCTAAGCACTTGCTGTCGTATTTCATTCGAAGGAGTACGAGGCCCCCATTTCTTGACGTAGGAGCCCTTTTTCCCTATTAAAGATGCATTCGAGGTCGATGCGGTTGGCGGCGGGAAGTGGGGAGGGCATCCACCGGTCATGAGCTGGCCCCAGCCCGGCGGGCGATGTCGTGGTCGGGTCACCGTAATCGTCCTCGGACTGGGAGCCCGACAAAAACCACCGCGATCGTGGCACCGGAGGAGGTTCCGGGGACGGGCGCTCCGGCGCGAGTTGACATGGCCAGTCCAAGGCGGCCCAGGCAGCGACTGCGTCATCGACTGCAGAGGGCGGCAGAGGAGGAGTAGGCTCGATCTCGCTGGCGGCGTGC
Organism: Thalassiosira exigua; assembly: GCA_036939895.1. Lineage (NCBI taxonomy): Eukaryota > Bacillariophyta > Thalassiosirophyceae > Thalassiosirales > Thalassiosiraceae > Thalassiosira > Thalassiosira exigua. The sequence goes on from JALLPA010000554.1 coordinate 12,391, forward strand.
GCAGTGGCATTTTTAACTGGCTCCCACGGCGGCGGCGGAGGTTCCGGGGGAGGCCGCTTGGGCACACACTCAAGGTGAAGCGCAAGGGCGTCCTTGGCAGCGGCGGCTGCTGCATGGGCATAGGGAGGCAGGCTAACGGGGGTCGGACGCGGCAGGGGCGGGTGGAAATCGCCGGCGGCGCCGGTGCTGGACCAGAAGAGGTCAAGCTCGGTCATTTCAGGAGGGAAAAATTTGGAACTTTCATGGTTGGTAAACACGGTGGTATGATGGAGCCGGGGGATGCGTTCCCATAGGATGGGGCTCGTGGGGGAACCTTGCATAGGAGGGTCGGCGGCAGTGGCGTCTGTCATGGTTGCGATGGGATGAGGATGTAGGAATTCCTACGTAGATTACGGCATTGTTGTGCGGAGCGACAATCTCGCGGAATCGATAGACCTCTGCGGCCACCCTTGTCCGGAATTGTTAACAACATTCGAGGGCTTATTGACGTTTGGGTCAGACGACAAGCTTCAGCGGTTGGGACCCCCCAGAGAGGTACCGGTATGACAAGGAAGACAGCGGCAGCGAGAATTGGGTTCAAACAATGGGGTCTTGTGCCCTGCCATCCCTTTGCCCAATCATGCTGTCACTGGACGTACAAAAGTCTCAAACCAATATATTCATTGATCTCAACGCAACCTACAGCAGGGGAGTGAACAGGCATACACTGCTGTGCATAAAGAAGGAGCTAGAAGTACTCCTGTATGCTGAATTTGTTTTCATCGACGGCGGTGTTGCAAGAGGTGAGATTTGTAGAATTGAAAAGGTCTCGACGGCTCAATCTAGGGTCACGCGTATATCGTCCCCAGGGCCCTCCCGTGCCCTCACCTGCAAACATTTACATCTCGAAGTTATTCTCCTTCAAGGTCTCCACCGTCTCCGTCTACAACGGGCGACAATGACGGCAACAACGAGCGAACGAAAACGCAAACAATGTGACTCACTGCGGCTGGATAGGGACGTCTTCCATCCAGCCATGACTGAGGACTGGATGGGGATGTCAACCTATCCAGTCATAGGTCTTTTGTAAAATGGACTTGAGCTCGATGATTTGCTCGAAATTCACCTATGCAATAGAGGCAAAGAACTGGCATGATGAGAAGTTGCAAGAAACGATGGCGGCGACGGCTGACTGAGCGCAGACAAGCTGCTTGCGGGACCTCAGAGAAACGAGCTGATTTCCCGCGTGACGAAGCAGTTTCACTAGCTCTTTCCGCGGCGCATGTCAAGTGGTCTGATCTCGTTTTGTGGATCACACATCTCCTGACCAATCTCGTAAGTACTTTTGTCAGACGCGCCCTGTCCTAGCAGGACAGCAAGGAAAACCCTCAACACCAAAGTCTTTCACTCACCTTTGCCCATTCGGAGGACAGGACACGCCCACCGAGTCATAACACTTACTTCCTCTAACACGTGCTCACAGGTGATCTCCAAAAACAACCCACCACAGACAAGCAAGTTATACCAGAGGACGAAAAGCACAGCGCCTGCCGTATGAGCTCCACGAACGAATCAGATGAGCAGATGACTAGGAAACCCAGCGCCTCGCCAAACACAGGGCTTGGGCAAGCAGATACGGAATGCAATAAACTGAAAGTACCGGCAGCTCTGTCAACATGAACAGTGCTGACCTGAATTTAACACGCACTCGCACAGAAAAAGTCCATGCCGTCCTTCCAATCCCGCTCCCGACAAAACAAAAGGTACCATGATTAGTCTTTGTCCGCCTGCACCGTGCACAAAACTTTCGAGATGTGCTGGAGGTTCATGGTATGCAAGCTTTTGGGGACACGATTCCCCCTTCTGGCCTCCACGTTGGCCAGAAGGTCGAGTGGTATTTGCATGGCATGTGACTCGACGTCGCC
>JALLPA010000555.1:0-16105 GCA_036939895.1 Thalassiosira exigua
TGTTTCTTTTCCTCCTCGTAAGAGGCCTGGACCAAATGGGCAATGCGACGCCTCGGCTTATCTGCTTGGTACGCAATATAGGCCTGATACTTGTGGAAGTCGATATTAGCTTCGCCCGGTCAGTAACACTTGGCAATCGACTTCGGCCGATTATCGTGGGACCGGCAGTTACCATCATATGGATCCATTGCTAGGGTTGCCTTGATTAATTTTCCAACACTGTCATTGGCATGTCAATTATGCTTTGTATCGCCTTGGTACACCCTTGAATGTCATTGGCACCTCTCTCTAGCTAATTAATCATGAATTGTCTACGATTTGCTGGATTTTTAGCATAATCGGTCTACTGAGAGCAGTAGCCTTTTCAGATATCCTACCCGGAGCCACAGGAAGAGTATCCCGACTTGTGCACGATTTTGAGCGCAGGGTGTAGACTATTCATTTTGTCCGATCCATAGCTTCTGAAAAGTCTACTGGCCAAGAAGACCTTTCAGAAATCCGAGTATATACAATTCCCATGTATGTAATCGAGCTCGCCAAGTCGGATTTGAGAAGCGAGTATTTCACCAACCTTTACTTATTTCATGCCGCTCGAGCGACCGACGACAACCTACGATACGAACCGCTGAGCGACCGCCGCCGAGAGAGAGCGCAGAAGATAAAGCAAGAGGGTCGACGAGGACCCAAGACCCTCGTCCGCGCGCGGGTTCGAGCCCAGTTCCAACCTCCGTTCTTGCTTCAGAGAAGCATCAAGAGGTACAGTCCAACATAGGCAGGACCAGCATGGTCCAGCGACGAGGGGGCCAATCTGGCCGGATTCATGTCCACGAACGAGACGTTGATGATTCTGCAGGTATCATCAATGCCGACGCCCAAATTTTGAACGAGCACGCTGATGATATAAACGCAACGGAGAAAAATGCGATGCAGGACAAGACGCGGAGGGAATACAGGCTCCGTATCAACCGTATCATCGGATGGTGGATGCAGGTATATCCACAGTACTTTGAAGATGGCACGCGCCTCCTAAGCGAGGACGAGAAGAACAATCCTGTCAAGTTCCATCATACGAACAACCGTGACATCAGGTACACAGGATTGAACGTCGACATGGTGAAGGCGTTTTTGTCTCACAAGAAAAAGAAGTACACACGAGCCGACGGTAAGGTGGTGTTGTCGTCAGTGTCAGATATGAAGAAGTACGACGATGCGATCAAATGGGGTACGCTTCGAGCAGACGAACGGCTCCCATCAAGCTACTATGTGGCGATGGATGCCTTTCTCCAGTCCTACAGAAAGGAACACAAGCAGGCCCAGAAGAATGGCCTCACTGACGAACAAGAAGCCGACCCCGTCAGCAGCTCTTTGTTTCAGCTCATTTGTCTTTGGGCCATCGAGGCAGGCAACATCTTTGTCTGGGTATTTGCACTTGCTATGTGGAATCTTATGTCTCGTTCCATCTCAATCGACTCGCTTGCACTTCACAACATTAAGCCCATCGAATCGGACTAAATCAAGTTCAAATTTGATGAAACAAAGACTGATAAAACGGGCGAGTTTGTGCAGGAGAAGAACTGTTACGCAAATCCCCTGAAGCCATCTGTGCTTCTTTCTCTCGATGGGGTGCTGAATAAGCATCATGTCAGAGAAAATTGAGTCGACTGAGAAGCTATTTCTTGTGCCAGGAACAAAAAATGGTAGTGCGTCTCAGCGGTTTTGTACTCAATTGATCGAGTTAGTCAACCAACACTCGGATGAAGCTAGGAGNCCACCGTGCTGATTGAAGGTTTTGGGGAGCCCAGCGGCTTCGCCACCGTGCTGATTTTGTTACATAGTAAAATCGAAAAAAAGCACCGATAATATTTGTTGATAGAGCTTAGTACAAAGGTGATCTACACAGGATCAAACCCAATCAGCATCATTATTTTTATATTGTCCTTCCCAGCCTCCCCAGTGATTATACCTTCTCCTCTGTGATAATGAAGTTCCCTACAACGAGCCCTCATCTGATACTGCTAGGAATATTGGTCCCATAGACCTATTATCACTACTGCGCGCTAGCCATAGCAGATATAGTGAGCGTAGGTGCTGAATAACCATGTGATTGAATTTATGAGAGGAGCTACGTTCTCTAGAAGACAGCCGATCCATGCAGTTGGGTCTGTTGTCCACGGTCGGAGCTAGTCGCCGGCCGCTTTCTATGCTCAAGCTACACGCCACAAAATCCAAGCTTTGTGGCACTATCAACTGGGTTGATGCTCTCATGAAATATCCGCAGAATATTTCCAGCAATCGCACCTCTGGATAATCCTTCCGTCTTCGACCGCCAGCTACGCCTTTTGATGGGAACTGTGACCACTTCAGCAAAATAATCTAGAGCTTTTTTTCATCTACTGTAAGACAGGTGTTCTTTGACGATGGCTTGTTATGCCTTGTACCTACTTGAAGCATTGTTCACGGAAAATATTCTCTTCTTTTCAGCTAGAACATGTCTCTTAGTGAAATTTAATAGCTAGTAGTTCAGAAAATCTAGTGTCATTCATACTTATTGCTAATAGAGTCCCACATCCTTCTCAGTTTTTGTTTCACAAATCTCACTCATTCTTGATATTGCCCTTGCAAGCCTTGGGCTCTCCTTGTCCTTCTGGTTCTTCTGCTGTTGCAATCTCCTCCGCCTTGCGCTTTTTGCTCGCTGCGATTGCCCCCGGTGTTGAGGCCCGCATCGCCCAATGGGCAAATTTACCGTCGGCTTGGTGGCACGACTCGCATTTCTCCCAAATTGTCTTCCAGTACACACTGCAGTCAAATGGCATCAGATCTTCTATCTTGTGCTCGTAACGAAAGCTTTCGACTGGTGTTTCCTTGGTAGCTTCTACCCTGTGGGCATGTTTGAACTCAACAGGGGCGTCCTTCCATGACACAACTGTGTGGCAATATAGGGTTCCATCGCATACAAAGTTTCCCTTGCGCTTGCCCGATCTGGTGCGACTGCCTTCGATGGATATTTTTGGCGGATAAAGGATACCTTCAGGGGGGAGCCCCTCATCTTCTTCCTCTTTTTCTTGACGCTGTTCCTCTGTCTGACGACGAGATTTTGCCTCATAGATATTGCCATGGGGGGTTGACACAATGGTCCGTCCACTCTCCATAAATGATGCAATATTTCTGAGTGTATATTGGGACACGCTGCTCCCTATTCTCAACCATTCTCCCGGTACGCCATGTGCAAATTTTCCTTTGTTTGGAGTGGGGAGCGATGCGAGATCCGAGAAGTCGTCGGGTTTTGCAGAGGCCGATGCAGTGGCAGCTGGGCGTGTTTTTTTTCGTGGGAGTAACGACAGCTGCTGCCATGCCTGCAGCAGAGGCAACAGTTTGGTCGTTGACATTAATCCCAGGCAAATGGCGCAGCCCTGAGATTACCTTATCACGATCGCGCTTTCGAAATACCCATCCTCGTAATGTCTTGTTCCAATTTCCACCAAGGGCCTTGAGTGTGCCCTTGACATTGTAGGTTTTGCTGGTGACGAGGACCGACTGTTTGTAATGGGATACTTTTACATCTCGCGCCATGGTCTCGCTGCTATAACTCCTCTTCTAATTCTTCAAGTGGAATGTCCAGGAGCGACGCCGCACTGCCAACTTCGCAAGCTGCGAATACGAACCTACTGGTCTCTAGATCTACCTTATTCTGGACCCTTCTGGTTCTGGCATTCTGGATCTCTCTTCTCTCTGGAAGCGATGCAGGATACCACGCCATTCCATAGTTGTCACGAGGTAATAATCCCCATTACGTATCTAGTATCATCGCATGTATGATTTGTTGTTTGAATGTTTCTGACCCTCTTTTCTTCATCTTACATATTCAATTGGTTATTGTAGAGGTACTTATGTAATTTTTTCAATTGGTAAAATGGGTCATACATTAATAAGTGTTCACTTTGATTTAGGGAGTGCGTTTTATCCCTTAGTGAAAAACACTGATTTGGAGCCGCACGCAAGCGGCACTCGGCTTCGCCTCTCGCTCCGCGCTCCGCGGCCCGGTCGCGCGTTTCACCGGTCACAAGCTGCACATTCTGCTGTTATTGCAGTTCGCATCAAACGAGAGCACGCACCCACCCACACCCACGGAGGTTGGTTTCATCAGGAAGGGCGCGCTCTCTGATATGTGTGTGACTTCTTCTTACTTTAATTATTATCGAGCCTCCCTAGAGGGAGGCCAGAACGACAGCCGGGGGGCCAGCCCTCTGAAAAGGGCGGGTGAAGATGCCCGGGGGGGCCTGGAGGTCTTCGTCCTCGACAACAACCGAGACATCGTCGTCGTCAAGGTCGGGCAGTTTGTCCGGGCGGTAGCCGAACTTGCGCTCCGCGTTTCGGATGTGCATCGCGAACGCCTTCGTCACCGTGAGCCCGAGTTGCTGCGTGCAATAGGCCCCTGGCGTCGGGGACGTGTACGAGTGGCCGTAGAATCGCTGGCCCTCGCTCGGTTTCCACGCGCACGAAGCCGACTGAACCACCCCCGTGGGGCAGGGCGGATTCATTGCCAGCCCGTACATGCGGGCGGCATTCGGTCGCGTGGCGGGGAAAGTGAGCCCGAGCGCAGGTTCCTCTCCGAAGAGGAAGCGCCGCGCCATCGGTCCCGGTCGCCCCAGGTGGTCAATCGCAAAGGGGATGAGCACCGCATTCGCTGCGATGATCTCCCCGATCAACTGGTCGCCCGTGACCTTCTCCCCCGTGACCCCGTCCTTCGTGCCCAGCCTCATCAACTTGCCCCGCTCATAACGCTGCAAATGTAGATCGGCATTGGCCGTGACAGTTGGGATGACATTTGCAGGGTCAGGAATGGGGCAGTCGGGAGGAGGGCGTACGATGGTGGAGTCCCAGCCGACCTCGGCGAAGGGGCAAGTGGCTGCCGCCTCCGCCTCGGGGCTGGGGTCGATGGAGAAGGACCCGTCGAGGGGACGGAGATCCTTGTTGCTGGAGATGAAGCCGGGCGTCTCCCGCCGGAGTTTGGCGCCCGGCCGGATGTACCCCGCCGTGACCAGCAGCGGCTGCATGTGCTGCACCTGCCCGTCGCAGATGAAGTTGTGTGGCATCTTCTTGTTGTTGGCGACGCACTGGAAGATGTGGTCGCCGTACGGGTCGTGCCATTTCCCGCACCAGCAGCGGGGAGGGGCGGTCAGGTCGAAGAGCGGGAGGCGGAGCTTCCGAAGCATCATCCGGTGGAAGAGCGCGTTGGGCAACCGGTGGGAGGGGACGCTGCGGCACATCGCGATGAGGGGGGCCGACATGCCCGGGGTGAGGAGGCTGGGGAGGTGATGCACGTGCTGTGGCATCTCCGTCAAGAACTCCGCATACGCGCTCTCCACGAGCCCAACCGAGGCCCGCTTCTTCAGCCGCGAGCGGGCGCTTTTGAGCGAGAGCTTCTCCAGGAGGTGGTTGCTGCGCTCGGGCCCCGGGACCTTGTCCGAGCACGCCACGACCGCAATGTGCGGCAGCATCCGCTGGAAGCGCTGGAGGCAGGGAGAGGAGGGGTTGGCGTGGAGCAGGAAGAGGTCGGCCACCGACGGGTGCACTCGCACCGGATCCGCATCGTGCCGCAGGATGAAACCTTTGCCCGCCCGTCGGGAAGACATGGCCATCGTGAGGACAAAGTCCGGCACCGCCCGGGTGGTCGCCCTGAGGAGCCCCAGCCCCCCGTGGCCCACGCCGATCTGGGCCAGGAGCAGGGCGTGTTTCGGGATCTCCCTGTCCAGGAGCTTGCCCAAGAAGCCCCGGACGAGATCGTTGATGCTGTGGCCGAGGGGCCCACAACACTCCTCCCAGTGGCGGCCGTCAAAGGAGAGGGGAAGGAGATGCATCACCTCCGCGCCGAGGAGGTGGGGCAGCTTCGCCAGCGAGCACTGGCTGAAGAGGCGCAGCCGGGTCTGGAGGTCGGTCATCTCAGCCGCGAGGATCTCCGCCTGGGCCCCCACCGACGCAGCCTTCTTCTCCATGAACTCCAGGGCAAAGGACGGCGCGCCCACAGGGGTGCCGAGGAGCGGGAACCCCCCGGTGAGCTCGACCATCCTCGTGACGGTGTGGTCGTCCTTGTCGACCTCCACGGTGTGCGCGGCTAGCGTGGCTCTGACGGCCTCCGCGAGCATCGGGTCGCGCTGGGCCAGGCGCGGCAGTACCGACTCCCCCGTACATGAAGTCAGGGCCCGGGACTTGAGCTTATTCGGGTGGCAACCGGCGGCGGGTCCAAGGGTCCCCAGCTGCTCGAAGAAGAAGGCCAGATCGTCGTAGGGGACGCACCCGCAGACGTCGTCGACCCAGGCGAACAAGTGCGTGATGGAACCGTAGCCGTCGTCACCCTCGTCGCCGTTGGCCAGGCGGTCCGCCGCCCGATCGCGCAGCTTGCGGTCGAGCGGGATCAGCACCTCCTGGAGGACCAGGCTGGAGAAGAGCACGGAGAGGGGGCAGCCCTGGTTGCAACCCTCCTCCATGTCAATCTTTCGCCACTCCCCGTTCTCCCAGCGGTAGTGGATCCGCCCCGGCCTGCGGTAAAGCATCCAAGCCAGGGGGACGAGGTGAGGGTATTTCCGGCGGAGGACTCTCAACAAAACCTTCCGCGAGACCATGTTGAACATGTTCTTGAAGTCTACGAAGACGGCGGCCCTCGTGGGGATGGAGTCCCCTCTCGCCGTCTGCTCCGGATGCTCTTCCGGCCCGCGGATGAACTTGTCGATGCTGAGCTGCATCGCATGGATGATGAAATCCATGCCTCCCTTGACCCCGACAGCGAGCTGGTGCGGGAGCAGGTCCATCGCGAGGGCGTCGCGCTCCATCGCGACGACGTGGGAAGCCAGAAGGCGGCGCACCGCGCATGGGATCGCGATTGGCCGCAGCCGGGAGTGGTCGGAGGGATCCTTGAGGAGGCAGAAGAGGTATGAGTCCGACATGAAATGGGAGACCTCTTCGGGGAGGAGGGCACGGTAGAGGAGGTCGAAGAGCCGCCTGACGCTCTCGTTGACCGCCCCAATGCTCAGGCGGACGAGGTCGATGAAGCCGTCAAGCGTGTCCGCGAAGGGCCCGGCTCCCGCCCCCCGTCGAGCCTTTTTGATCGTCCGGCAGATGTCGCCCGGCAGGTGGTACGCCTGCGACCCCGGCTCCGGCGCATCCGCAACCGATACCGGGTCCGTGAACAAGTCCTCCACTGCCTTGATGTTGCTGGGACCGATCTTGGCGATGCCCCCCGGGTTGCAGAGCCTGCCCATCGCCGTCCGAAAGTTGTCCTGATCCGCCGCTTCCTGGGCGGCACGGTTGCCCGGTCGCGGAGGGCGGTCCTCGTCCGACGGCCAGCTGTTGACCTCCATAGCCTCCTCGAACACTGATCTGATGTCGCCGCTACGGATTCGGCGGATGCGGTCCATAATGCGAACGTTGATGCTTTCGCCGTCCCTAGCCTCCCGCGAGGACGGAGCAAGCACCAGCATCTCGAGGTTGAAGAGCAGCCACCAAAAGGGCCCGGGCGACGAGAGGGGATCCGCCGTCGGCTGGTCGAAGTCAAAGGAGTCGGTGGAGGCGAGGATCGCGCAGATGACAGCCAACGTGAGCTCGCGTAGGGCCGCGCCGCTCTTCTTGCTCAGGAACCTCCGGAAGGTAGACCTGAAGCAAGGCGGGCTGTGCTCGTAGACCCCCGCGACGAAGCTGAGCCCATCGATCCATCGGTCCGGCAGGGAGGTCGGTTGGTTTGCCTCCGTCCGCAGGTACTGGGAGCAGACCCGGAGGTTCGGCCCGGTGGGCAACGCCTCTCCCGCGATGAATGGGTGGGCAAGCTGGGGAAGCTCGCCTGGCGGGCCGCCCTCCGTCGCAGCGCGACCGGCAAGTCGGGAGTCGAAGGGGAGTCCCTCCCTCGGTAGATGATCGGTGGGTCCGTCCGTCGGTAGGGTAAGGGCTGGGGCGGTCAGCGGCGGAGGGGGGGGCGGGTGGCAGTCCCGGTTATGGCGGGCGAGATGTTCCCGCGATGTGAAGAAGACTTTGGGGCGGTCGGCGCAGTCGGGGACGGTGCAGACGAAGAGCCCGATTTTCTGGCAGACGCTGTAGTCGACCAGGTCGAGGGGGGAGGGGTGGCTCCCGCCCTCGAGGTGGCGGCGCATGGTGTATGCTGATTTGAAAGTGAGGGGGTGCCCACCATGCCGATCCTGGCAACCCCTCACCGGACACGGGCACCCATTCATGGATGCCCGTCAGTGCCCGCGGGGCGCGGCGACTCCATCCACGCCTGCAGCATGTTAGCGATGGAGTCGAGGCTTTCGCCCCGCGCGATGGCCGCGGCGAAGTCGTCGCGGTGTTCGGAGGGGCATTTCCCCTGCATCATCCCGAGCATGAAGAGCTCGTGCGATGGCCGCTGGGATCCCCCGTCGGTCGCCATGAGCCCGTCCTCCGACGAGCCCTTGCCTTCCTGGCTGACCTCCGCGGCCGCCGGCTTGCAGCCCGATAGCTCGCACGCGAGTTGGTGCTCGTCGAGGGTTTCTTTGCCGAGCAGTACCCTCCGGCATCCGTCGACGCAGCGATACCACTGAAAGGGGGTCAGGAGGTCCGCCGGTGTGCCGGCCACCAAGTCCGCGTGGAAGTCCTCCACGTGGCTCTGGGCCTCGTCAATGGTGGTGAAGGTCGACTCGCCGCCTAGGAAGTGGGGGCACGTCTTGACCCTGCAACGCCGGGGCACCCCCGAAGACGGGGTGGCATCGAACGCTTCGATCCCCTCTGGCCCCGGCGCTACCTCCTCGACCGCCGAGAAGTCTACCCCTTCGAAACCGTGTTGCGCGAGGGCCAAAGAGGCCGCGCCCGCGTATCCCATGGCACTGATGCTGACGAAGGTGATTCTGGTGTCCGGCCGCAACAGACAGGAACGGAAGATGGGCGCGTGGGGCCCGCGGGCATCCGCCGGGAGCGAGGCCATCGCCGCCTCAATCGCCTCCAAAACGTTCGCCACGTTGTGCTCTCGCAACACCCGAAATTGGACCGAGACGGCGGGCGTCGCGCCCCCGGCTGGGGGGCGGACTCGCCCCCGCTCTGTCCGTTGCCGCTTGGCCTGGACCGGGGAGCCCCCGATGGAGAGGCTCTCGGCATTCTCCGTCAGCACGCTCACGTTGTCCCCGTCACCTTCGCGGCCGCTCGTGCCTGGTGGGCCGTCGCCCCCGGCAGTCCCCGTGGCCTGCGCGGGGGGGGAGTCCTCAAAGAAGTATGAGAGGGAGGCATCGCCACCTGCCGCCTGCACCCGTCGTTCCGTCTCGTCGCGGATTGCCCACTCCGCCTTTGTGATGTGCTTGATGCACAGGCGGGAGCCGTCGTCGAAAAACTCGTTCACGTCGTGCCGCGCCCTCGCAGCAAAATATGGCCCAATCATGCGGCGGAAGTACAGAGAAGGGTTGTTGACATTGGACGCTGAGCGGGGGGCCTCCCTGTGCATCGCATCGATGGCGCTTTGGTTGACGCAGAGCGGGTGGTGTTCCTGGAGGAGGGCCCACGCTTCCTTTTCGTCTTTCCCCTTTCTCGCGAGGCAGAAGGAGACTCCCTTCGTCAGGTAGACGATGCCGTCCAGCTCCCAGTCGCCGTAGTAGATGCCGGCCCGGCTGATGCCGCCGATGCCGTTGGAGACTGCATAGACCTCCCGCTTTCGGTTGACCCGCCCCGGGATGGTGCTGGTGGTGACGTCGCGGAACGCGAAGGGGCCGGGCCCGCCCACCGCTCGCGAGGACCGCGATGAACGCTGGGCCGTCTTGGTCCAGCCACCCTGGTCCTCCGCACGCTCGAGCGTAGGATCGTTGGCCACGAGCGTCTCCCGGAGGTACTCCGTGCTCAGGCTGCCAGTCACCTCCCCCCGGCGAAACACGAAATTGAAGGAAGGGCACCGGCGCCCCCCCCGCAGGTTTGCAGTGACGCCCACGCAGTCCCCTGCGTAGGGCAGCCGTTGGATGGCGTCGGATAATGCGGTGGCGTCCGTGAGGGCCTTCGGGTGAAGACGGACATCGCGGATGACCTTCCGCCAACCGTCGGCCTCCGTGCCGGTGACCGCCTCGTGGTTCTGGGCCGAGACGGTCGCACGGGAGGGGTCTTTGTTGCCGCCGCCGCCGTTGCCGCGGTCGCCATCGCTGCGGCCGCCTCTGCCGCGCCCTGGTGTGCCCCTGCCTCCCGCTCGCTTCCATTGCTTGCGTGGGCCCCCTCCTCGTTGGGGTTTCTGGCCTTTCTCAGCGTTCTCCGGGAACAGTCGGATCTCCAGCCGCCCCCCAGGCCCGATACCGAAGGGGACGCCCAGCCAGCCGTCGATGCAGCGGACCAACTCCATGCCGTCCTCGTGCGTTGTGTCGATGGTGACGGCCATCTCCGGGTCGCGCCCCGTCCCCCGGAGCTGCTTGGTGCTGCACACGCGGTTGACGGCGTGACGTGTGTTGAGGCGGCGCAGGACCGCTGGCCACGGTTCCTCGTGCTCGTTGAGCGCGCGCTTGAGCCCCCGGACGATGTCCACCGCCAGCTGGCGCTGGCTGGGGACGCAGTCCCTCGGGTTCGACTTCTTCCCCCCGGATCCCAAGACCAGGGAACTCGGGAGCCCTCCGATGGCATACACCGTCTCCTCCGTCGTGGAGTTCGTCGAGGGGAGCGTGAGTGTGACGAGGTCCATGCAAGGGGGCATGCCTGGCAGCGTCTGGTAGCCTGATCGTTGGCGGACGATGTTGGTTAGTCCCTCCTCCAGATTGGCGAGATCAGCTGTGGGGAGGGAGAAGCCGGGGCTGGCATGCCCTCGGGTGCTGGCCGGGGAGAGGGTAATGTAGCCCTTGGAATGTACGACGTTGTTGTATTTTGGGCTGGCGCTGAGGCGGGTGAGGCTCACGCGGTCGATTCCGAAGTTGGATCCCAAAGTCTGCTGCAGCTGGGTGATGAGAGCGTCGGCGATCTGCTCGCGAACGCGCGCCGTGACGGTGTAGACCGCGGGGTCCTTGTTGTGGTCATCGGGCATCTTCCAGCTCACCGTTACCCCTGGCCGGGCTGAATCCCCCCGCCCCTCGACCGCGCGGCGGGCCTGGGCGGCGAGGTCGAGGCTCGCTGCCTCCCTCGCGGCGGCGTCCTCCTCGAAGAGCTGCCGGCTGGCCCTTGCGACCCCGGAGATGCCGTCACCAAAGTGGGCCGGGATGCCCCCGTCATCGAAGGTGGCACCCTCCGTCCCGTCGAAGGTGGCGCCCCCCGTTCCCCCGAAGGTGGCGCCCCCCGCCCCCGCTCCCCTTGGGTTGGCTGCGGGGATGGCATTCGTGCTTGGTGGCGCGCCGAAGGAGACGCTCGGCGCTTTCCCCCCGCTCGCCCGGTCGGCGTAGGTGCTCTTGGCGGGGGTGACGAAAGCCCCTTTGCTGGCAGAAGTGGCCCCGCCCCCGGCGAGTTTCAAGGGTGCCCCGCCCAGGGGTGGGGCGTCGTCGGAAAGGGCCCCGAAGGGGTTGCCCTTCAGGGCGCTCAAGCCGGCCAGGGTGGCCGCTGCCGCGGCGCGCGACGTCTTGGCCCGTGTCCCGGCGGGGAAGGTCCCGCCGCGTTCCCCGTCCAAGAGGAGGGCCCCCCCGTCGCCATGGGAGTGGAGGCCGGTCCCATCGATGCCGACCCGGTCGGCCTCGGGGTCGCTTTCGTCGCCGGCCTCGCTGTCGCTCATGGCGTCGTCGTCGTCGTCGTTCCCCGAGTCGTCGCCCCCGCCTCCGGCGATGGCGAGGTCGTCGTGGGGGGCCCCGCCCTCGTCCATGGCGCGGTCAATCGACGCTGCGTCGGCATGGGGGGGGCTGTCAAGGCCTGGTTCCCGCCTTCCTCGCCGGTGAGAGGGCCGGCCGCAGGGGGGGCGGGTGCGCCCCCGCCCACGCCCATGGCGGCGCGGACCTGCGCCTGCTCCTCGGGGCTCATCGCGCCGATCGTGGCCAGTAGACCCGTCAGATCGACGGTGCCCCCCCCCCCGGAGGGGGCGGGGGACGCGGCGGGCTTGGTCGGGGTCGGGGGGGTNGTCAAGGTCGGGCAGTTTGTCCGGGCGGTAGCCGAACTTGCGCTCCGCGTTTCGGTTTCGGATTACATACTACCTTGCCTTACCTACGAATATTGATCGTCCCCGACAGGACTCGAACCTGTGCAAGAAGAAGCGGGAAGATGCCTCCGAGAAGAAAGTTTGCGCTGCCTCTGCTGGTAGCGGCCGCGCTGATCAACGGCTGCCGCCCCGCCTCGGTCGAGATCGATCCCAACGGCGAGCAGCGACAACGGCGTCCCCGCCAGATCCACGCTGTCTTCCGCAACCTCACCCCCTCGCCCGTCGACCTCTACTGGGCCGGGAACGTCGGTCGATCCCACGAGCGGAGCCTGCAGCTGTACTACGGTCCGATCGAACCCCGCGGCGGGGAGCGGTCGATCGACGCCTTCGAGGGACAAGTCTTCGCTTTGACGGAGGCAGGTGGGGCGGGGAGGTTGGGGGAGTACGTCCTGGGAAGGGGGGGCGACGTCGGCGGCGCGGAGGGGGAGGAGGCGCACGCGTTGACGGCAGAGGGGGCGGCGCGGGTTCGGGGGGAGTTCCCGCCGCGTCCCGTCGAGTCCGAGCGAAAGCGAGAGGTAGCAAAACGGTGCCGAGCGATCGGCGGCGAGACCAAAGATGAAGAATTTCGGACGCGGTGCGAGAGGTGCGCCGCGACCGATGGGTGCGGCTTCTCCCTCGTTAGGGATCGAAAAGGAACGGGCGGGTGCTTCGCTTTCCACTCGTTGGCTACTATTGACACGGTGGAAGAATGCGCAGGATTGGATTCCACAGAAGACGCCAGGCAGGTGCCGGCGGGGACGTGGATGAATCGGGCAGAGGAGATGCAGCGCATGCGCGGGAGGGAACCGCGGGCGCTGAGGATGGCGTACCGGTGCCTGGAGAAAGCCGTCGAGAGCTCTGACGGCGCATTGAAAATAGCTCGCGGGGGGAACGACGAGGCCACGGCCCTACGAGCGGAAGATACCTATCGGAGGTCCATTGCGGCTCTCGTCGAGCTGGAGGGGAAGCTGGAAGCCGTGTTCGACGATTTGGATGCCGAGGAGCTCCTGGCGTCGAGCCGTTCNCGAGCTGGAGGGGAAGCTGGAAGCCGTGTTCGACGATTTGGATGCCGAGGAGCTCCTGGCGTCGAGCCGTTCTTCCAAGCTCGCCGCGGTGCATCCGAACATGCCGATGGTTCCACGACGCACCCTGAGCGAGGGCATCGAATACGTCTTGAGGGGGGAGCCCGTGGTCATAACAGATGCATTCGACGAAGGGTTTGATACCGTGGCGCACGGCTGGACGCTGGACTACCTGAACAGGGAGGTGTTTGACCCCGCCGCAATGGCTGTCGCTGGGTCCAAGTTTAATGTTGCGGCTGACCTGGACTACCGATGCTGCCGGTACTTCGAGCCACAGGGAAAGTCTCAACAGGCAGGGTACCCCTATCCGTTCGCCCCCACGACGCATCTGTACCGTGATACCTTTGGGGGTTTCGTCGAGACCGTGCGCAAATCAAACCAGGACGCAATATCGGTCGAGGACGAGGGGAAAAACTCCGACGGCCCGCCGCGACTCCTCCACTACCTTCACGAGATCGTGATGAACCAGAACGGCGAGGTGTCCATCGCAGGCGGCACGGCTCCTCCGGGGCTGGTCGCTGACGTGAAAGCAACGACCGATCGGCTGCGACCGCTGGCGTCGAAGCAGCCCTTCTTCGGAGACTTCGCCCACGCCAAGATCTGGCTCGGGCAGAGCCAGGTTGTCATGCCGATGCACTTCGACGCGACCGACAACCTGTACGTGATGGCGTGGGGGCGCAAGCGGGCCACGATCGGTGCGCCCGGCCAGCTGGAAGCCATGTATCGGTATCCCAACGGTCACCCCCTGGCGGGTTCGAGCCGAGTGAACGCGACCGAACCGGACCTTCATCGGTTCCCGAGGTTCAAGGGGGCCGAGCTGCGGGAGGTCGTGGTTGGGCCCGGGGACCTCTTGTACCTCCCTGCGTGGTGGTGGCACCAGTTCGAGCAGCCATTCGAGGACAGCGCGGCCCTGAACATCTGGTCGCGGGATCGGGAGGACGCCCCGAACGCGGCGATGCGGAACGCCGCGGTGCGAGAGCATCTCCTCGCGGACCAGCTCGAGGAGACGGTCGCCGGCCAAGTAGGCAAGGAGGCGGGAGTGAAGCTGGACGCTCTGACCGAGGACGCCTTTGGGGCCGGCGGTTCGTCGAGCGACACCGCCGCGGACCGGGAGTGGTTGGGGCGGGCGCGGACCGCGATGCTGCGGGCCGCCGATAGCTGGAGGGGGCAGGTGTCGGGCCTCCCGGGGGGACATCCTTTGACCCAACGGTCGGCTGCCGAGCTGGTCGACTCGTATCTGGTTGGGACCCATCGCGGCGTTCTGAGGGAGGGCAAGGAGAGCGCAGGTGAGAGCTGGACTCCCGGTTCGAAGTGGGACTTGTCAAGAATAGCGGAGCTTCCGTCCGACCTGGAGAAACGGTGCGAGGTGGCACCGGAGTCAAGCCCATTTGCGAGCATCTGTGGCTGAGAGGGTGGCAAAACAAAATTAGCGAAGGAGAGTGTTTTCCCATCTGATGCCGAACACTGGCAATAAAAGGTGTGGGATGTACCATCCGTTCGTCCAAAAGTGCGGGACTTGCCATCTCGTACTTATTGGTGGCATTTTCTTCGCACGTGTTGGGCCTTCAGGCCAAACAGGCACATGTATTGCCCACAATACAGCCGATTACGATTGTTGAGCCGAGAACTGGCGGTTCCGTCCCGCTGTGGCCGTAGCCTCCGGAGCAATTTGCAGACATTTTTATGAGAGGGGCTCCCATCCTTACGTCTGTTTGAATATATAAAATGATACTCTATCGGATTCGAGCCACAGACCTGAAGAGCCCCCACAAACAATCGCTGTACATACTGTCTGTTTGCTATGGCGGATGGCACGTACTCGGCTTTGTACCTTTAATACCAGGTCTAAATAACGAATAACGACTGCCTAACAAATGACATTATCCTCTCATGGATCCCTCCTCATTAGATACATCCGAAGGGACGACGGATCCCCCGGAGCGGATACGTCGATCTCTTCCAAGGTCCGATATCCGAACCTCTTGTACATCGATTCCAGGGCCTCGCTCTCGGTCTCAAGGTAAATCGACGCGCCCATCGAGGCGGACAGATCGTTCAACAGCTCCAGCATGCGCTTCCCGTACCCCTTTCCCTGATGCTCGGGACGGACCCCGATCGATTGCAAGTACAGCCACCTCGTCGCGTCCTTCATGTGGATTCCCCGCTTCTTCACCAACGGGCCCAGCGCCTCCAGCCGCTTCGCTGCGTTGGCGCAGTAATCTTTCTTCTCCTTCCGGGCGTGCGTCGGCGGCAGACCGTGGTGGAAGACGCACCGGAGGATGTCGATCGCGCGCTCCTTCGCGTGCGAGCCGGGAGCCACCGTGAAGCACCCCGCCAGGTCGGACCGGTCCGCCTTCAAGCCGACGGCGACGCCCCTGCTCCTGTTCATGAAGCGATGGTTCGCCCACCCGAGCAAGTTGCGGCACAGTCTGTACAGCTTCTCCTCGCGGCGCGGGTCGTCGTCGTCCAATCCGGCCACCCAGGCGAACATGAGATCTTCGAGGAAGGCGCGGGAGAGGACCTCGAGCGCGCCCGGGGCGTCTGCTGTCGACAGCACGGACAGCTGAGCGCCGCCGCCGCCGCCGTCGTTGCAGGCGACCAGTTTGGCATCGATCGCTCGATTGAGTTCCTTCAGTTCGCCCTTCATCATGGTCCAACTTCTCGGCAAATACGACGAGTTCTAGGACTAGAGGATCGATACTTGCGCGAGCTTGCGCGCCCTGGGTTCACGACTGCCTACTGGAACAGGCTGGAACACTGGGCCCTGGGCCTGCGCAGCGAAAAGTTCGCGAAAGTTTCCATCCACACCCTTGTCATGACTACACCATCAGGTCGAGCAGCCACGAAGCTTAGATTTTTTGGTGTCTTGGCCTGGCTTCGTAACAAGCTCTAGGCTATGGCCGTATGCTACCCCCCGGATGCTATCGTACACGGGAAACAACCCGCCGAAAAA
>JALLPA010000556.1:0-14280 GCA_036939895.1 Thalassiosira exigua
TAGCCACCAGTACATAGTACGAATAAACAACAAATAAAGAAGAAGAAGAAGAAGAGCTCATTTTATTGCTCTACACTTACAAAGGAATAATACATAACGGGCTGACTTTGTTCTGCTGATGATGGGGTGCTGTGCAAGCGCTTTCGTGTCAACTGAATTCAGTCAGCTTGACTGATTCAGCCTCCTCCCTAACCAGCCGATAGTACTTGAAATGCTAAGGCAGCAGCAGCAGGCACATCAAGTTGCAGCTGCAGCTGTATGAGCCCCTTAGAGGACTCTGGTAAGAGTATGATAATTGGATACGAGCAGGTCGGGACTCCCAATTACGCAGCAGATGCAGAGCCACTCATTTTGTTGTACAGCCGAGGTAGAATCATATCTAGACCCCATATATTATAGGTTGGCGGATTGATCACGGTAGTCAATCATGATTCCAACTCTTCCCTACCCATCTGCGGGGCCAACAGCAGTGTTCAAGACTTGGACAGCTCCTTGCCCAGTGATTTGAGCAGTGCCCAATGGATCGGACCTGCATTTATGAGACACAAATGGCAACAGCGACAACATAATTGATCTTGTTAGTACACACATCTTATGACTTGGTGAGCAGTGCACTCTCGCATATTTGGTGCCTCTTGATAGTGCTGAGAGAGGGCTTTGCGTGTTTTTCTCGTACTTTACAAGTTACGCTGTCATACTGCATGTGTCCGGTTTTGTGAGTTGTGTGTGTGCTTTTCAGCGGGTGGCAGGTGGAGAGAGAGATCAAATGTACGATATTAATTAATTTAGGGGATGTCCCAGCCGCGATCAGCCATATTGAGCACATTGGCATCCTGGCATCCCCCGAGGTGGTGGTATGTACATCTTGTTGCAGAAGTTATAGAGTGTCATTCATTAGAGATATGGAGGGCAAAAGTTTGGAAAGGGAAAGATCAAAAAGGCTGCTTATTGTTAGCATATTTGTTAGTGAAATAGGAAAAAGACAGAATTTTTTACATGTTCGGTACTAAGGTGATTCACGCACGATCAAAAGCAATCTACCTCATCCAGGTGCCAAATGAGTTCGTCACACTAAGTTTGGATGTTTGAGAATGTGCTCATATTCTATTTGGGAGTTCGGTTTCCGGTGTCACATTGGACTCAGCATGACCCAGGATTCACAGTTACCTACAGCAATAGGGGCTCTGGTTCTGGCCTATGGCTTGTCATGATGGGACGTAAATCCAATTAGACTTGCCAAATATTAGACATCAATAATTTTATTTGACTACAAAGACATAAAGCATTGAGTGGTCACAGTACAGGGAAATAACTCAAAGAAATGCTCCCAAACAACCTTTCATTTGACTTGACAGTCTTGTTGTTGTCTTCGTCTTTGGCTTTTTTGCCAGACATGCCAGCAAGGAAAGAATCTGAGTCAGATTGAACGGAATCTGAATCTAATGCGTTCAATGCATTTTCTTCTGCTTCGCAGATTGATTCGATTTCCTCGTTGATTGCTTCAAAAATATCTTCCATTGAACCTTTCTTGACGTTTGCGGGGCGGAAGAGAGAGTATTCCTGAGGGGCAGGAATTATGAGTCCGGAGGTATTAAGTTGGCTTCTTGAATCGGTATTTGGAGTGGCAATCGAGCTGTTTGTAACTTCAGACGAAAGATTTGTTTCCATAACATTGAGTTGTTCTTGGAACAATCTCAAGATAGATGAGTACATGTCACCAACCCTTACACTACAAGAGCCTATCACTCTGGATCGTGTCGGGGCTGACTTTTTTATTTTGCTGTTCCTGAATTGTATTATCACTTCATCGTGATGATGTAAATAATGAGGTTAAATATATATGCTAATGTTCAATATAATGTCTGGAATTTTCGCACATACCTTCATCGTCAAGCTGAAGATCAGAAGCTTGAAGAATGATGGTCTCTTCAAAACAAACGGCGTAATAGTCCTGTGCAAGTGTACGATGTTGCCCTGAACGATTGGTGAGAAGCTTCGGCTTGGTGGGAGCTGTAATGTATTGTCGTTTCTCCTTATTGTACACGAGGCTCACTATCTTGCGAGGCGGATTTTTTCGCCTCTCTTCTGCGACTGTGTAGCGTGAGTGGCAAAGGAATAAAACGGTCGAGTGGATATAAAGGACGGTCTGACGAAGAGATTCAAAACACACCTCTGAGTCTCTTGTACTCCTTGGATGACGATGCCCGCAATGGCGACTCGTCGTCTTCGTTTTCGTTGCCATGCACTTCTTTCTTGGCGATGCACTTTCTAATATTCTGATAGCGGACTGTGTGAACACGAACGCCAATTGCTTTCATGTAGGACAATCCACTGGCGATCATGGGTGCCCCCCAAGGAACCGACCTAACAAAACAAGCAAGAATGTCAAAAAACACGAGCGCACCTGCATTTTTTTCACTAATAGTCCGTGCAAGTGTCTCACCTTGCGGGACGACATCTAGCTTCAGCCGCACCAAGCTCAAAGTACCTTGCTGTTGCTCCAATTCCATCTGAAGTCAGGGCAACGAAACCAAGTGTTCCAATCACTGGGGATGCAAGCAGTCCCACAACACCAGTAATCATTCCTTTTGTAAAGCCTGTCAAGGTGCCCGTGACAGAAGTGGCATGTTTAGCACCACGGTAAGGGTTCCCTAAGAGACCTGCAGTGCCATGGATGACGGTCTTTCCAAGAAACAAAGATCCTCGGGTAAAACCTTCAACGGCATGATGTGGACGTTGCCTACGGTCTGTAGCAAGCCTTGGTTTCAAGTGATTGGATGAAGAGTCATTGGTAATCAACGAATCAAGCGTCTTTGCAAGACCTCCGGAAATTTTGCCAATGGCGAAGAATGACCCCCCAACGACATGTTCAGTAAAGGATATGACCCCTTGGCCGAATCCTTCGCTCCCGCCAGAAACCAGTTCGTCGCCTAAAATGTGTCAATGAGCCATAGGGTTAGTGCGAAATCAAGGGTGAAGCACAATACACACTGTAGCACTCACGTGTTCTGAAGACTAAATCTGAAATCCCTGTTCGGTATTGGTGCAAAAGCAGCGATGGGTCGCCCAATATCTGCATGGAAAATATTGTCTTGTAGCTCTGCTTGATGGACTGGACTATGTAGTAGATGACAATGTCTCTGGCCAGTTCAAGAGCGTCACAATATCGGTCCGTGTATGTGATGGCTGCATACGTAAAGGTCGGCGACACATGCGCAAAGTTTGCCCCTACGTTGACCACCCAGCCAAGGATACCAGCTGCGGTAGCCGAATTTGTTGACTGCGCAATCTTATTGAGCGTCAGAGTCGCTTCTCCTGCTGCGTCTGTTTCTGAAAGTTCCAAATCATCTGGTTTGATGTTGATTTCCACTTCGAAATACAGTGGGGTTATGTATAGCCGCTCAATGTATGTGAGGCCTGAATTATTTTGGCCATAGGTGATGTACTGTAGCGGGTCATTTGCATGCGTTGTTGTGACGCGGTCTGCGCCGACCTCCCCTTGATGCTTGTTCAGTGAATTGACCACCAGACCCACCACTCGGAGGATATAGTCAACATCCAGTTGAAATTTCATTGGACAGATAAACACCATACCAGACGGTATCCAGGTCATGTTAGATTGGGGGACATATGAAAATTGAACCTCTAGAATCGAACTTTCTTCTTTTCTCTTCAACCAATAACAATCTTTTTCATCGACGTTCGTTCGAGTTGCGGCAAGGGCATTGTTTTGAACGCGAGCCTGCCTGTCAACCCCGTGCAGCTTTGGTTGGATGATGATAGGGTATCGTGCATTTGCTGAAAGAATATGCGTTCGCAGATGAGAGTGAAATCATTCTGTACAACATTGATTTCATGTGAAATACTCACGTAGCATGGCATCAACTTGGAAATGTCGCACCGTTGCAGTTGCCTCGATTGATCCCATCGGTTTACGAATCTGCACGTCCTTCACGACGACCCCAATCAACTCCCTGGGGAAGTTGTCACAGACAACTAATGAGAGACCATCCACACTGACGCTGCAAGTCGCAGATTTGAAGTCTCCTCCTTTTCTCAACAGTCCTGATTCGACCTGATTCGTGAGCCATGGACTGTCATTGAACGATAAGATCTTGGTTCCAGCTGGAGGTGATTGACAGTTGGGGTAAGATTTGTGAGACTGTTCGCTGGATATGATGTTCAAAGGACACATGCTTCCCTCACCTGAAATGCGTAAGTGGACCCAGAGGGTACTTGAGACACTGTCAGAAACTGGACATGGCAGGCCCTTCTTGCTTCCGACTTGTGCCATGTCGTAGCAACGCGACTTCAGGCCAAAACTCCTCTGCTTATTTGAAGTTCTGCCCGCCTTGCTTGTCCTCCGTGAGAAGCTACTACTACCTTTGCTTTTGAAGCTTCGAAAACTGGTTGAGCCTTCGTTCAACGGCTGGTCACTAATGTGACTGCCAGTGGTATCTTCTGAAGATGCATCTCCTTGAGCATTCTTTGAGTCGAAAACATTACCTTCGCTTTGAGTCTTGGAAACAACAACAGCGCGCAGCTTCTTTTGGCCCAACGGCGTGTCCCACGTAAATCCAACGCTGTGCATCGGAGGCAGCTCAAAAACATCAGCATCGGCGGCGGCCTGGACAAGTTTAAGGTGGTGATCGTTGCTTCTGTTCTCGATCCGAAATGGCGGCACAACAGCGTGAGTGATGGACACAACTCTCGCCTCATCCTTCCCGTGCACCTTTGCTTCGACAATTCCACACATGGTGTCATTGAACCCATCGTGCTCGCCAAAGTAAGTCGATCCCATCTCGTCGAGCGGAATGAGATGCCACTTTCATTTCCAGAGAGAGTGGTCTAAACATTAGATGAAGTCGCAAGTTGGACAATAACTTTGATATGGAAGTCCATTACCTTGGGCTTGAAATCTCCGAACCTTTCTGAATTGACACAAAATGTAACCCAACGATATGACTTTTCCACTCCTTTGGCAAATGATATGTCAAGAAAATTGTAGATAATCGTTGACTGCCTCTTGCCCAAATTCAAGGTTGCTCCTCTATCCCGTTCTGTCGCGAGATGTCTCAATTGACTTGCCTTTCTCAAGGCATCGTCTTTGCTGCCAGCTATGGCAAGAACGGTGATGGGTATGTGCTGAAATAGGAAGAGAGTGACCAAGAAGCAAAATCAGCAAACAAAGCTTGCAAAAAAGAACCTTCTAAGTAGGTAAAGGTTGCGCACCAATGTGTTTTTCACCGTAAAACGCGGAGCGATGGTTATTAAATTGCTTCTGTAGAATGCGCCGGCCAGGGATTCGATTGAGACACCAAACAAAAACTTGTTGCAAGTTATCTCTCCGTCTGCAAGGTTCAAGGCACAAAACCAATGAGGATGAGGTTAACTTAATCAGGTAAATGTGCTCGCTTTGAAAAAACACTCACTAGTGCCTGCTGTGTCCAATGCTATCTTTTCACTCCAATCGACAAGGTGGTGCCCTCTTTTGCCCTTTATTGTACCCGTTTTCATGACAAGTTCGCCATTCTTCGAAGTGTCCCACCAACTTGAAGCTACATCATGGTTGGGACTTTCGAGTGGAATAACTGACAGAACTTTGTCGTGTTTGTCGCAGTGAAGCTGTTTTGTACGATGCATGATAATATGTATGATGAGACTCGGTGTGGAGCATGAGATTAAAGTTGCAGATGATTTCTCACCATAATCGGCAAGCCACCATATCCACTGTCCAAGTACCGTTTGGGTCTACCTGACTCCAACTTTAAACTGCTTTTGTATTCGAGCTTGTTAGTTTCGATGGGGTTAGGGTCAAAGTGAGTGGTCGGTGAATTCAATAATTCAAACATTCGTCTTTCAACGCTTGGTGGCTATGGCTCACCTTAGCACCAGTTTTGTTCATGAGCCAAAATGGCGAATAGAGAGAGCACATCGGCACTCTAGTTTCGCCTTCAACCGAGACGTCGAGAAGGCAATCACAATTCACTCCGAGCTCCAAAGAGATCTTTGGAAGCGAAAACAAACCTTTTGGATTGATGCCTGTCCTCAGCTTCGACAGCTTGATTTCGATTGGTTTCGACCACGTGAAATCGGCCTGTCCCGGTGCCGTGACCAAATTTTGCGAAATCTGCATGAAGAGTGTCTGCCTCAAATTGATTCCACTGTATCGAAGCATTTCACCTCTTTGAATGATTTTGAGAGAGTAGTGAACCTTGCCCTTTGACCTGAGAGGTAGGTGAAACTGATCTGGATTCCCCCTGCCCCGAATGCTCGGAGTTGCCGACGACAGATCTTCGTCGCTACTAATGCTTTCCTCGTTACCCTCGTCAGCTTGAGATTGATTCGTCAGAATTGCGGGATCCTGCCAAATATCATCGTCCTCTTTGCCCTTCGGGGAGAGTTGCCATGTCCGTGCCAGTATTGGAAACGGCATGGAATTCGTGAGAAGGAAGAAGGGAAGTACCAAGATGGTGGTATCCCATGCAGTACGGCGAATTTTGTTCTTTGTAGCATCGCTGTGATGCTTCTTCGGCGAGCAGACATTGAGACGCTCTCTTTGAACGACAATTCCAGAGAGTGCATGTGAACGGCCAACTTCTCGGATATTCATTGGATTGAAGAGAAAATCTTTTGACAACAGGACAGGATCTCTCCATCCCGTGGCGTCTTGGACGAGAAGTGCGTGATAGTACGATGAATCCATTATATTGAGAGGCAAGGGAACTTCCACTCCTTTCGATACATCATCTTTCTCATAAACAATCCGAGCGCCCGTTACCAGCCGATTCAATGCAGCTAACAAATTCTTCTTAGTGAGGTCTATCTGTGACTTGGTGCCTTTCTTCTTCAAGTATCCGAGGGATTTTGGTAACCTGACGATTGTCACCCTTATTGCAATTTGGGTATGGATAGTCAAACATGGACGGATGGTAAGCGTGATTGAATCGAGACTGTCCGGTGTTGGAACCACGCTCAGAAATGGACTGAACCCAGAAGCACTGGATTTCTTCTTTTTGTGCTGCTTTTTCTGACTCCGACTCTGAGTCAAGGGAAGCATGATAGATTGGTAAGGAGACACAATCCCACCAGTAAATGTCTTGTACCTCTCTATATCCAATGACATTTTTGGTTGGGACTGGATACTATCGAGAGTGACGACTGCATTTTCATTGGCATCAACGCTCTGATAAGCTTCACTTGCATTCGAACGGAACGTAAACATTCTTCCGATGCAATTGTTCAGGCTCAGTTCATGACATCCAGCAAAATAGCAGACATTTGATTTTGGGTCTTTCTGTGGATTGCCAACAGATACCACTTCGTGCTCGTCATCGACAAGGTTGCAGGATACCCTTCTCAGTCCATCCTTTTGGTCCGAGTTGTCTGTATAAAGTTTCTCGAATTTATCCTTGCATTTTGCGGCAAATTTGGCCAACATGCTAACAGTCTCGAAGAATGCCGGGAGAGCATTTATGCTCAGTGACCGAGGGCAGTTCACATTCACTGTGAACGATGAGGCTGGAGGTTTTCATGAAAGTATTAGACAACATCAAGTTGCTGATCTCCGCCTCAAATAACATGATATAAATCTTACTCTCGAGGTCATCGCCATAGCTCTGGCTGAAGATACCATCTTGTAAGAAGGTTTTATACGTCAAATGCCCAAAGCAGGGATAAGGTTCGATGAAGCTGTTGGGAAGAGAGTGTGAGAAAAGACAGGAAGTTGACAGACATGCTATATCCAAGGGGTCAATGCGATTTTGCTACCCACCATTCCATGTGGTCGTGCTTCGTGTTCAAATACTTCAGCGTCAACGTGCTGCTGAAACGAACTTCGTTGCCCTCCCCAGTCTCCCATTGACCACTACATCCAGATGATTCAACATCATTGCTCACAGACCTAATGGCATGATTCGTACCGCGTCCATCTCCCTTTATTTCTGGAACAAGCCATCCAGTTTCCGAAGATACAAGTGCAGATCCATTGAAGCTTACCTGAGAAAACTCAGCTTCGAGAAGAGGATTGGTAAAAGTGTGGGAGCTGCCGAACAACAGCACTGCTCTATTGACCGATAGGACTAGTTTGCAGCGGATGTTCATCTGTTTCCCTTGCTGTCGGGATTCTTTGGAAACCCGAGCCAGCTGATCAATTTGTTTGAAAAGGCGATCAATGACACTAGCATTCATCTTTGCCTCTGAATTGTTGTCCAATAGCCAACAAGTGAGAGCACTGTTACTCTGTTCCTCCCTGCCATTATATGATGCGTGCCACTGTGGCTGCACCAGGGTTTTCCAACAGAACTTTGCGAACTTTTCATGGGTGAGTTTGGTGAAAGCAAAAAGCATTTTTCGATTCAGACATGGCACATTTTCGATTTGGCAAGAAGACTCACCTCAAAGTTTTTTAGGCTCCGGACCAACTTACACTGTATGGAGTAAATGTCTTGGCCGTTGAGAGACTGTTGTGTACATCCCGTATCGCTTGTGTACAGGTCCCAAAAGAGATCGATGCCTCGCCCCTGGTGCCACAAAGAAGATGCGGGGAAACCATTGTGAAGCTCGGCGAACCCCGTTATTCGGTAGACCTATCCAACGCCGGGCCTGTCAGTTGCCTCTTACTTGGGAACATGTCAGAAGATCTGATGAACACTCACCTCCTGCATAGCTGCATATTCCTGCAAATCACCAAAGTAAACGAGATTGCGCATCATTGGGGCAGACAAGAACTCCCTCGAGTTAGAGAACCTGTCTAAGTGCTCTACACCAGTGACTCCAATCTTTGGGGTCAGGTTGTTGTCGTTAATCCCTTCTGCCATTCGAAAAAGAATCTTCCAAACCAGGTAGCCAGCGTTAGCACATGAAAAGACGAGATGTGACAATCTATGCAGGGATATTGCAGGCAACTCAAACTACTTACAGAGTCCACTTCCTGATATGAAACCTGGTTCGTGTGTCCCGAATCAACAATGAATAAAAGATGGTCACGTTCCCTCTTCAGCTCGGCCGCTGTCAGCCGTTGGGCGCCGTTCACAATCCGCGACGCGTCATTTCTATCCGCGAACAACATCAGAACTATCTGGTCGACTTCCTCTTCCTGCAAAGTGCCGGATTCATTCAGGTCAACCGAATTGAAGATTTTGCGGAGTGCCCGTCGCCGATAGGACAAGTTTGCCTTGTCTTCGTCTAGTTTGGCAGTTTCTTTTTCCAGCCTGGCACGTTCTTCCTCTTCTGCTTCCCCTCTCCCCCAGTCCAAAAATGGGTCCAAAGATGGCAAGAAACCAATGACTGCTTCCAGGGTTGAGGGAGATGCATTCAGCTGGAACTCATCTGTTGCAACCTCAACTGAACAAAGAAATGTACTGGATTCCGTTGACGCGCCTTCGCTTTCTTTGAACTTTGCCATTAGTCTCACTTGTTCGGCCTTGATGATGGGTTTGAAAGGCATCTTCTTGCACTCGATGCCAGGATGGTCCAGAGATGGAGAGTCAATGATCCGAGCTGCTCGAAATGCTACGGGCATTGACAACTGTAGATCGCCTGACATTCCGCTCGAGCGAAGCTTTACTGCAACATTATCGATCTCAAAATCAAGGATCCCACATTCTATTTGTTTGCAGTCAGTCATCAACAAGATGGATGAGCGTTCAAATCTTGCATGGATCATTGTGTTCACAATCGCAGGAGGGTCGTTGGAAGTGAGGACATCTGGATTCGCTTCTTGGTCTGGCGGTCGGAAGGGTATGTCGGAGAAGTCAACGAGCGCCTGAAGTGCGGTGAGCATGGGATATGGGTTGACCAATATGTCCAAGTGAGATGACTTTAGATCGAGGGAGATTGTCAGGTCTTTGCTCTTCGTTGGTGCCACAGCAATTCCCATGTCAACGCATAACACTTTCGTGGTTGAGGATGCGCAGCGTTTCTTGTATATTATACCGGCAAGAGATTCGTCCGGAAACGCAGGCAGCACTGTTTCTCTGACATCATTCGCATCTACAACATCCCATCCCAACCCACAAGATTCAAATGACAATCGAAGTAGGGGACGGAGCACGCTGCCTTCACGTTGTTTTGACGGGTCGATAAGAACGTTGAAGTAGTCCAAGTGGAACGACACTTCGGACAGTGTCATTGCAGATGGAAATTGCGCCAGCGAGGAGATCTGATGGCCGAAATCATACCGGAGGGCTCCGGTGGAAAAGCCAACGTCGATTCCGGGGGCGAGAAATCCGAATTTTTCTCCTACAAGGATCGCCAGTGCATGGAGTGGCGACCGGTGTTCAAGTTCAAAGGGGGACGACACATCCAAGTGCGTCGCGTGGCGTTCGCGACCCTTGGCGCAAATGGAAGATCGAGAGACACAAAGGAAATCCTTGAACTCTTCGTACGATTTGGGTATCTTCCAACCTTAGGTTGTGCAAAGGATTAGCAATTGAAATGTGCCGAGACAGAAGCGACTGATATTTGAACTCACCTTTGTCCATAGCGATACATCGAAGCGACAAGATATCGTGCCGCGTCATGCGTCGTTCGATGTCCCTCAGGCCCCCTTTCCCATCATAGACATCGCCGCCATGCGAGTCGCCGCATACAGTGCCCTTCGTTTTTGCATACTCTCGGCAGTAAGCCTTCTTCTCGCCCTCGTCCACCCCAAGCGTTTGTACATGATTCCTGGGGAAGTCGACGGGCATTCAATGGCAAGGTCGTCAGGTAAAATGTATGGCTGCCAATAATTTCATACCACACACAGCTCACGTGCTCAGCCAAGAATACCATTCATTGAACGAAGATAGTGGATCGGTGTAGTCATCCAAGTGCAACAGTGCCGTTTGGAGGTGGTCTGGAGATAAACTTAAGGCAATCTCAGATGCACGGATGTCGATGCCCAACGTCCTATGGTGACAGACAGAGCAAGTGGTGACGCCAGAGTTCGATATGACTCGAACGCGGCCACTCGATGATGGACTCACCTCGATTGCCAATGGTGGTCGTAGCTTACTGCCCAGATGATCAAGGGCACGATCCCCTTCAATTCCACGACGACATCGAATGGATGTGCGATGGTGTGCCAAACGTACGGGATTTCTGCACCGTCTTCGTTGCTCCCCTTCCCCCCCTCAAAGAATGGAACCCCAACCTTGACACTCAAGGAGGTGAAGCCGAGCACAAGGCTACATTGAGCGTTAGAAGTGCAAGAGATGGAGATAATGTCGGCTCCGATGAGAGTCAGAGCCCGGCGCCGCTTGGGAAGACTCGCTAGGATGTAGTTGGTACCGCGTGGGTCGTGATGCTCGCGTGTTTTTTTCACGAATTCTGAGTCTGCTCCCGAAACGACAAGCTTTCACGAGCAAAGTTTCATTCTGACTCGGATTTCGATCCAGAATGAGGGGTGAGATAAATGTACTTACAGCGGCATCAATCAAGATTATCGAGATGGATTGCAACACCCATCTCAAAGCGGTGTGCATGCGTTCGTTCAACTTCTCGTCGGCCGTTCTCTCCTTTGCCGCATAAGTGTCCACTCCCACCTTCTCCACATTCGCTTTGGCATGGTCGACTGTTGTCAGAAGTTGAGTTCGGCAATTCTCGAGGGTCAAAACAGAATCAAAGCAGGGACCCAGACTCACTCCATCGCTCCATCAAGAGGGTGGTATTGTCCGCGTCACGCCACTCGTCCTCCTTCAAGAATTCCATTATGTAATCCTGGTCAAACTTAGGGACTCCAGGCCTGGGATCGACCTCCGGCACCGCCGCGGGGAGTTCACCCTCGGCAACGGCCTGAAGCTCCGGGGGCGGGGGTGGCGCGATGTAGGCTGGCGTGTGATCAACGCGGTGGACATGGCCCAACGATTTTCAGAGCTGACGAGGAGGAACAAACGAGCACGAGGGCGCCCGTCCCCCGAACAAACTTCGGCTCACCTTTCTCAACCTCGAGAGTCACTCCTTCCAACCGGATAGAGAGTATCGGTCGCCGAAACACGACCTGCAGCAACCACCGCACCCAGCAGACCATGGTCTTGATCTCTCCTGCGGGTTCGTCGTTCAAGTCCTCATCAGGCGCGACAGTCATCCGCAAACCAATCTTCAATCTCTTGATCATTATCATGCTCGGTGGGAAGTCGTCGTCCAGGGCACACGCAGTAACGACGGCGGAGGGGAAGAGCACGGCGAAGAGGCCCCGGACCATATGCGACTCCAGTGGGAAGAGCACGACATCGGAGAAGCTGAAGGAAAGTTTGTAGGGCGAGAGCTGGATGTCGCCGAATTCCATCCCACCGTACTTCCGGAGGGGGCGGCTAGGGCGCAGGGTTCCAGCGACAAGTTGAGCAAAAGGAGCAAACGAACCCCAAATGAGTTGCACAAGGTCATCATCTGCGCCGGGCGCCAGGCCAGCAGGTGCAATGGCAACGCCACCACCACCAGCTATACCATTGCCACCAGTATAACTTCTCGGAAGCAGCAACAGCACCAACAAAGGAAACTGCATCAAGGGCAAACAACAGCAACAACGCCCGGCCCAGCATCGCCATCGCCGGCTACCTGCGACAGTACCCGGAACCCGGAGTGACATCGCCAGCATCGCCGCTACTCCAGGGGCAGCAGCGCCTTCAGTATCGCTAGCAGCAGCCACGCCTGGTTCCGCAGCAGCATCTCCTCCTGCAGCCGGGACCGGCGCGACATCACCAGCGGCGCAGGCGCGCAAGGCCGAGAATCTGCCGTGGCTCGCCCGCGGCAGCAAATCCCGATGGCAACGGCGTCGACGGCGACCTGCGATCGTGCGGCATGGCCTCGCCGGTGTCATGCGACCAGGCACGACGGCACATTTCCGTCGGGCAACCCGCGCAAGGTCGAGGAAGCAGCCGCAACATCACCCGCGCGACGATTGGAGATGCATGCGGGTCCACGCAATCAGCGACCGCGAACGAACCAGTGGCAGCATGGAAAAGCGCAGCGCGCGGCCGTCTTCCCCGCGTCCGAAATCCGGGCCCACGAAGCGCGACGGGGCATGCGCCTCCCCGTCGCACTCTCGGCGCCTTCGTCTTTCACCCCCTTTTTCCCTCCTCCGCGAGCCGGGGCCGCGACCGACGAGGATGCGCGCCGCTCTGCGTTTCGTTTACGCCGCTCGCGTCCCGATTTCTGCCGGGGCGATGTCGCCGTCCCATCTCGTCGTCGAGTCGTCCACAGCTCCCATCCCGCAGCTCCGTCCCTGCGGTCGAACGATTCGGCTTTGAATGCGAATCTTTCCACACGCGGTCCCACCTCCACATATCTCGACGAATCAAAGAGGTACATGCCATGCGAAACACCCGGCGACGCCGTGCCCCGGAAGTTGCGCCCCGTCTCTCACCTCACGACGGCCTTGAGAACGGGATAGAATGAGATGTAAAGGACCGTCGCCGCGAGGACGGCGAGGACGGTCAGGCGCAGGACCACCGAGGACGAGGCCGACTCCCACGCCTTCCAGAGCGCGGCCTCGACGTCGAAGGAGGGCGACGCCGGAGCGATCGAGAGTCGGGGGACGAGCGACGTCGCGGCGGAGGCGATCGAGCGCCAGGGGTTCCGAGGGAGGAGCGCGGTCATCGCCGACGTCGAGGGGAGGCGGGACAGCCACTCGCCGGGCGACGGCGACGCCATGACGGTGCGGAGGATGTGTGATGATGTCGTAGCTCCCCGCTCTCCCCTCGAGCCGATCGAATCGCCTTCCTACTCCTACTCGAAGCCTAGCGGCCTAGCAGCTCCGCGCCGGCTTCCTCCTCGTCGGCATGAACTTGCGCTCCCCCGAGCTCGCTGCCCTCTCTCTGGGGATAAGTAGAGGAGGGGCGGGACTGGAAGCCCTTGGACGACGGCGACGAGGTCCGAGGCGCCGGGGGGCGGGGGAGCCAGGGCGGGCGCGGACGGGACGGAGGGCGCGATCTCCGGCGCCGATGCTCGATCCGAGGCCGACGCCGAGGATATGCCGAGAGGCGCGCGGCGGTGGTCGGCCTCACCGCCCGCAACCGCACCCGAACGAAGGCTATGGCAGGGCGCCGCCGCCGACGGCGAGTCCGCCCATCATCTTCACCCTTGCTTTTGCTTCATCTTCATGCTTCATGCATCATCTCTTGATAGCTCTTGAGATCTCCGCAAGAACTATTGTGGCGGAGTTCGTTCACCCAAAACCTTTGTTAAAGTTGACCCCGCGACCCGCAGGGTTTACTTTATCTGTATAATATCAATCCCTATTCTATGAAAGAGGGGATGCAACTTACTGTAACGAAAGTAACAGGTTATGAGCTTAAC
>JALLPA010000557.1:0-14286 GCA_036939895.1 Thalassiosira exigua
ACCACCACCACCCCAGCTCCCTGGGGCGGTGGTGGTGGTGGTGGTGGTGGTGGGTGGGTGGGTGGCAAAGGCAAAGTTCCGACACGAGCGCAGCAGGCCATGGGCGGGCGTGGCTGTGTTGTGTTTTTTGTGCGTCTCGCGGCTTGTGTATGTGTGTTTGCAATGTGGTGGGGGGACCGGCGGCCCGGGGCGCGGTGGTGGATGGGGCAGACGGGGGCAGACGGGCGCGCTACGAGTCTGTTTGTGTTGGTTCAAACAGAAAAGAACTTTGGCGGTTGGCACCAAATTCAAAAATGATTTTTAAATGAAGGATTCATAAATGTAAGAAAATAATTATATTAATACTAGGTCCCTATGTTAAGTTACGGTACAGCTCTGCGTTGTACCGTTACAACATTAGATGAGAAATTATTTATTGTAATAAACGTTTTGTTTATTAGATAATATTTCGATTTAAAATCAAAATTAACATGTTTAATACCTAATGAAGGTTTCACTTAAGAGTCAAAATTTTGACACAACAAAACAAATGTGATTGTAATGAAAGATTACAGCTTACAATTAAAATCGATATTTTGATTTCTCTAGATTTTGTTAATGATAAAAGGCATTGATGTTTACATCAAAGGGCGTTTTTTTAACTTTTCGAAATATGTATATCATTTTAAATGTCTAATTTTACTCCAATCATAAAAGACTGTTCCAGTAAACATTAGTTGTTATCCTATTGCAGTAAATGGATATTTATTGTGCAGAATATGTTACATCAAATGTGTCCGTTTGATGTAAACAATATATTTACTGCAGTGTCAATTTATTGTTGAATTTTGATCACATCTTGCTGCAGCCTGGACAATTAAGATCAGATCAGTCTTACATTGTTACTATTAAATTTCAAAGTTTGTCCATAAATATAATATATGTACCAGTAAACTTATGTGGTTACTCTTTGGCCAGGGATGTATATAAATTGTGCATGGTGTTTGAATCAAACATACTATTTCACTGCAAACATTTTGTTTATTTGGAAGTCAACTAATTGTTGCATTTTGGTAACAAATGGTTGTATCTTGACCATTTCAGGTTAGATCAGTCTTAGGTGGGTTTCTGTTGAATTCATAGCGTCTGTACTTGACTTGGTCAAAGAAGTGTTTCCTCGATCCGAGGGACAAGGGTGGAAAATTCCAAAGATTCACGGACTCACAAAATTTCAAACATATATCTGCTTGTATGGATGTGCAATCAATTTTTACGGTGGCCCGGGCGAGTGTGATCACAAAAAATTGTGATTGTGAAACATATGGGGTTCAACACTCAGAAGAGACCAGATTCCTGGGTTACCCAAATGGCAACAAGATACTACGAGAGCATGGTCCTTGAGATTGCAAATGAAACGATTGAGAAAAGGAAGAGCAGGAAACATATTTTGGTGTTACCTCAAGATACCACCGGCAGCATCAAATTAGAAGGTGCCTTTTCTATCTCGATAGGATGTCCCACACAAAACAATGGTAAATACAAGGCCGAATGGATTCACAATGCAACAAGAAAACCTACCTGCACCTTGAGCAAGTCTTTCGTTTGTGCGGTTGCGAGGTTTGCAGAGCAAAAAAAGATGAAGTTTCCAGTTGAAATGAAGGGATGCACGGCGTTCAAAGCAACACTTGGTGAGGTAGACAATTGTATTTTTTTGATCAAAGCACGGCTTTTTCGGAAATGCAAGATACGATTGGGGCATTGTTATCAAATACTTGGAACAAATTGATGGAGAGGACATGTATCAGCATTATGCAGGAAGAATCCTTGGTGTTTTTGAGGACTTGAATGATGATAAGAAGCCCTTGTATTTAGTTGTGCAAACTTCCACAAGAACCATCTCAATGGATAGGTTATTGGACGAATTCATTTGTCATTTTGAAATATCAACTGAAGAAAAGGATCTAGAAGTTGTGCCACTAGAATGGGTCGTGGAACCACTTTTTGGTATACAAAAACTATGGAGGAATGAACCAAAATGATTTTTTGCTGCTAGTCCGAAGAGATTGTTGGGTCAGTATTTCAGTAAGAAACTGAAAGCATGTTTGAATAAACAGATCAATTAACGTACCTAAAACATTATTTATCAACACGAATGTTAGACCTTCGACGTAGGAGGTCTTGCACTCTATTGTTTCTATCATCCAACCGCATTCAAGTCGAGCTCTTAGAATATCCAGGTTAATACCCCTCTCCCGGAACTGCCTACCCATATCCGAATTCAAAGTTGATTGCAACATTTCTTCTGAAGGCGACCAAAAGCTGTGTTGTTTGGATGCCATTTCTATCAGAAAATCACTGTCCCTTCTGTAGTAACCAGAAAGTACCTCGTGGATAGCTTCAGCCGACTGTCTACGAGTAGTAGTTCCTTCAGCCATACTTTGACTTGCACTTCGAGTATTCAAATTGTTAGATGCTCTGGAAGTATCATTGCTACTATCACTGGATGCTGAAGTAGTTCCACCAGCTCCTCCTTCCCCTCTACGAGAAGCTCCACGAGAAGCTCCACGAGAAGCTCCACGAGCCAAGGCCTGACGAGCCCTACGCAAGAGTGATTCTTGTGTTCTGGGTACAACGGTGCGACATCCTGCTGTCCTAGATCTGCCTT
Organism: Thalassiosira exigua; assembly: GCA_036939895.1. Classification (NCBI taxonomy): domain Eukaryota; phylum Bacillariophyta; class Thalassiosirophyceae; order Thalassiosirales; family Thalassiosiraceae; genus Thalassiosira; species Thalassiosira exigua. The sequence continues at coordinate 2,645 of JALLPA010000557.1, forward strand.
CAGTGACGGCCTGTTGTGAGAATTGCACTCTGCTTAATCTGGCACGTTTCCTTTGCCTTGCTTATCGTTCTTTATTTCGTTTCTTTATTTCTCGCAATTTGGCTTGAGCCTCTTTCTCCTCTGGTGTCTTTCCATTACCGTTTCCCCAAGCTGCTACCGCCACATTTGGATGAGATCCGAAGTAAACACGATTGTTGGAGATGAAAAGCGGAGTACATGTGTTGTGGTGATATGTGTCTGCATGAAAGTTTTGGCTCCAATAATTTGAAACACGCTTTGACATTCCTAATCCCAATTCCAAACATAATAGGATGACACGAAGAGGTTTCTCAGTAACATCCATCCGAAGTGCTCACGAATTGGTAAGTATATGTTGTCGGAATGAAAAAAAAGAAAACTCATTCATGAACTTCTTGTAGTTCAACAACTTTCGACGTGGACAATTTTTCAATTGTGGATCCCTTAGAAGGTTCTCTGCTTTTTCTAGAGCAGCGACGTGTGTTTCTCTAGAGATTCTATCACCACAATCAACATGTGTTTGATTGTCAAAGTTCTTCGTGTAAAGCATCAATCGAGCACAGCCGATGTGATCTGATTACCCCCTATGGTCAAGAGATTCTGTTTCAATCAAATCCAACTGCTTGCAACAATTTTTACCAGCCCAATATGTTTTGTGTGCAAGCTCATTGATGACATTTCAAGTGTGTATTGCATACCTCTCATCAATATACCTCCGATGCAATTGATAACTCGAGGTCGTGCCAGGGCCTTCGTTAGGTGACGGTCGAGCTCTGGTTTTATGTCGCTTGAAAGCTAAAAAAGTGCAATGTCCATGTGACGAAGTGACGTTTTTCTGATGGTAGGTACCTTTCGGAGAGTAGGCATTGTCGATCAAGCTTAGATGATGACAATTCAACTGCATTGGGTGAAAAATTGGATCAACCAAACAAGTGGTCAGCGCTGGATATGAGTCACAAGATCTTACTGGCATCATCCCATATGATATTTTCAAGTTGAGTAATGACGAGGTGAATTCCTGCGCCGCGTCAATTGTTGGGACTGACTCTCCTACACAAGTTTGGCTGTGTCCATGATAGGATGTAAAGTCATCCCAAATGCTGGCGTCGTTAATGCAAAGTGTGAGGATACAGATTGAGGAATAGTTTGTAATGGTATTTTCTGCCTTTCCCAACAAGACCTCATTATCATTAGGACCAAAAGCTCGTCTCAGCAATCGGTGGTTCAACGGAGTTACTCCATAAACACGCTGCATTTTTCTTATCTTGACGTAGTCACAAATGGAGGGTATAAAACAGTTCATGAGGAACACCCAATTGCAAGCTCGATAATGATTTGGTATCCATTGGCGACCCATCCATCTTCGTCACAATAGACACAGTTGTTGTGTGATTCTTGTTTTTTACCACACCAGGATAGCAGTTCCAGTGCTTAGTTGTTTCACTGATTCTCTTATTAACTTGTGCTCTTGATCGTACACCTTTTGCAGGTCTGTCGCTTTTGATAAAGGTGGCTTGACGTCCGGTCAATTCATCTGTCACTTTTAACAAATCACTTTGCTTCAACTCAAACTGAGAACTGAGGTTGACAGGAGGGATGCGACCGGCAAAGATATCTGGACCCATGGGTGAACATAGGAGGAAGTTGTCATGCGGATTGATGATCATGTCCCCGTAACTAGCACCATTGGGCATTGTTCCAGCGAATTGATTCAAATATCTGAGGCGTAACGGAGATATTTTGGTGAAAGAGTGCACCTCCAGTTCAAGTCAGCCATATTTTCTAAGTTGCTTCCCTCAGAATAAAATCTAGGCAATCCTCCACCGTTGGGATCGGTTGTCATGCCCCCTTGCCAAATATATACAGCCAATGCCCCATCCATAACACAACCATACCTGACGTATTGTTTGGACGTCCAGCAAGCTAAAGAAGCTACAATTCCAAGGTGCCAAACACCCTCTTGAGATGAGAATGCAATCACTGCTCCTTTGCTGTTTCTCTTCAAAGTCGATGTATAAAACTGTGTGCACTCAATGAAGGCAGGGTGAGGGTACAACTCGCTTGGCTTCACCCTGACAGTGATCATATGCTCTCGCAAAACATTTGTTCCCGATATTAACTCATAGATATATTGACCTCCAGCACAATTATTTTCTGTGGCATCGAATGGGACAAAAGACTGCACCTCAAGATGATTGTCATTATCTTTGGAGAAACTTTGGTATTCCGCGTGACAATGTTGTGTCCTCCTGGTAGGGGCTTCTTCATCCCTCTCCAATTTGGACGCTGATGCCCCATTGTCGGCATCATACCTCGGCGACCCCTCCGTCAAAATCAGATCATTGCTAGGCCGATCGTCCTTAGCTTTGGGTAATCCTCCGTCTTCTACGCGACAATGTGGTGTCCTGCTGGTAGGGGCTTTTATATTCTTCACCAATTTGGACGCTGGTGCCCCATCGTCCGCATCAGACATCGGAATTTCCTTGGACAATATCAGATCATTTCTCTTTCCTTGCCATGAGGGAAGATACGTGCAATCAACTCCACGAGTGAGACAAAGTCTGCACGGCTTTCCAGGTTCATCTTGGATGCACCTCCGTTTTCGTAGTTGACATCCAATGCAAGATGAACAAACTTTCCTTTTCATTATCTATTCAAGAGGGAGAGGATGAGTCAAATTTTGAGATAAAGTGGTTAAAAAAATAACAAAAGATTAGCAACTTATTTTTTGAGTTGCTTCTTTTTACAGTCTTAAGATTTTGATTCCTACTCAGATTTGTTTTGCCTGAGGTAAGAGAGAACAGAATAGATATCGTGACATGTAAGATGCAATCCAAAGAAGAAAAGCAGTGAACGCAACGTTGGTTGTTTGTGGGACTCAATGGCGGGCGCAAAGGCGAACACCGCGGCAACGACGGCCGCAGCTTCAAGCTCGACGATGTTGCTCAACAATGGTCGTTGCCTCGTGCTACAAGCTCGACGGCACGACGGAAAGAGGCGAAATAGCCGCAATGCCACTAGCTTCCCGACGAAGGCCACAGCTTCGAGCTTGACGACGATGCTCGACAACCGTGGCCTCGAACTTCAAGCTCCGCGGCACGCTGGAAAGAGGCGAGAACGGCCGCAATACCATTGGCTTTCCGACGGGCTTGACCTATGCTGCTACATCAAGCTCTTCAAGCTCCGCGGCAAGCTGGAAAGAGGCGAGAACGGCCGCGATACCATTGGCTTTCCGACGGCCTTGACCTATGCTGCTGCCTCAAGCTCGCCGGCGGCCGATGTCACCAGCTCGACAACAACCTAGCTTGCCGAAGGCCTCAATCTATGTCGCTGAACTCAAGCTTGGTCGTTGCCTTGCGCTTCAAGCTCTGTTGCAATATGGAAAGAGGCGAGAACGGCCGCGATGCCACTAGCTTGCCGATGGCCTAGACCTATTGCTCAACGGCGACCTCGGCCACAAGCTCAACAATGGCCTCGGCCATGCGCTCCACGACAGCCACTGCCACCAGCTCGGCAACAAACAGAATATCTCGCACAAAGACGTCTTCAGCCTGGCGCTCGGCATTGATTAAAAAAAGTAAACAACGGCTTCACAAACTTTCCTTTTTATTACCTATTCAAGAGGGAGAGGAGAACACAAGAGACGGAGGGTCTCGAAAAGGATGGAAAAGCTACGGCTCCGGCGGAAGCCGTGGTGAGTCGTGAAAAGAACAGAGAAGAGACTGAAAGTGGCGAGGTGTGATTTTGTGAGCTAGAGAATTATCTATTCTCTACCGAGTAAGAACCGAGTGGAGCAAGATCTCCAAGATCGGGGACGCGGAGAGGAGAAGGATGACGTGGTATGACGATGGACAGACCACTGCAGCCGCCGACGGACAGACCATGCCGAGTGAGCAGATGAAGAGAGTGGAACTCTCTTAAGAGAAGTCAAATGTTGAGATGAAGTGATTAAAAAAACTGACAAATGATGATCGACATACTTATTAAGTTGTTTTTTAATCAATCACTTTGATTCCTTCTCCGATTTGTTTTGCCTGGTGTGAAAGAGATAATAATAAAGCAGTGGTCGCGACGTTGGTGACTGTGGGTCTCAATGGTGAGCAAAAAAAAAACAACAACCACGACGTGACAGTGGCCGCAACATCGAGCTTGAAGACAACTGCGGCCTAACGCTAGACATCCGACGACGGCCACGACTTCCAGCTCTACGATGGCCGCAGCCTCTTGCTCGACGACGGCCGCTGCCTGTTGCTCTACAACGGTCGTGGACGCTCGGCATTCGACGACAGCTACGACCTCTAGCTCTACGATGACCGCGGCCTCTTGCTCAACAACAGCCGCTGCCTGTCGCTCTACGACGGTCGCGGCCTTATGCTCGACGACAGCCACAGTTTCTTGCTCGACGATGGCCTCCTGCTTGACGATAGCCGCGGCTTCTTGCTCGACCGAGGCCTCAGGCTCTTGCTCGACAACAGCCGGCGTCCTCGTGCCCAACATTGGCGGCCTTGCGGGCGCGGCATCAAGCTCGAGTCCGTCGCTGACCTTGAGCTGATCAGCGACAACAGCCACAACCTCCAGCTCTACGACAGCCCCGGCCTGTCCCTCTACGTCGGTCGCGGCCTCGCGCTCGACGACAGCCACGACCTCAGACCCTTATCAGACAGGTCGCGTGCGCACGTGTATTTTCGCCGCACGCGTGCGGTCGCGCGCGATTGCGCGTGCGACTGCTATCAGACAGCATTGCCCCTCGGTCATCGCCCGCCACACGCAAGCATGTGGCGGGAAGCATCCAAACGGATCTTTTCAATTCTTTTTCGATCTTTTTCTTCTTTTTCGGAAACATTAATTTGAATTATGAATTGGCGAGATGAACTCTCGCGTAGGAACTCATAGTTTAAAAACCTTGTGTTCGGCTGTTGCGCGGCGCGATCCTTCGGTTCATCATGTTGTGACGTGGAACCTTCGCGTGTGGTCAGACGTGCGCCAATTTCTCTACCCCCTGAAAAAAATCAGGGGGCAGAGTGAAGTGCGCACGTCACTCTGCCGCAGCCCATTTAAGGTTAATTTGCGCAGCTATGGATAAAGCGTGTGGGTAACGCGTGTGGCCAGAACCTGTCTGACAAGGGCCTCAAGCTCGACGACAGCTGCGGCTTCTTGCTCGACGACGGCCGATGCCTCTTGCTCGACGGAGGCCGAGGCCGTGAGCTCGACAGACGCCGTGGCCTCTTGCTTGACAACAGCCGTCGGCCTCGCGCTCATCGTTTGCGGTCTCGCGGGCACAGCGTCGAGCTCAAGTCTGTCGCTGACCTTGAGCTGATCAGCGACGACGCCCACGACCTGCAGCTCTACGACGGCTGCGTCCTATCTCTCTACGACGGTCGCGGCCTCGCGCTCGACGACAGCCACGACCTCAAGCTCGACGATGGCCGCGGCTTCTTGCTCGACGACGGCCTCCTGCTCGACAACGGCCGTGGCCTCTTGCTTGATGGAGGCCAAGGCCGTGAGCTCGACAGAGGCTGCGGCCTCTTGCTTGACAACAGCCGGCGTCCTTGTGTTCATCGTTTGCGGCCTGGCGGGCGCGGCGTCGAGCTCAAGTCCGTCGGTGACGGTTAGCTGATCAGCGACGACGCCCACGACATCCAGCTCTACGGCAGCCGCGGCCTCTTGCTCGACGGCGGTCGCAGCCTCGCGCTCGACGACAGCCGCGACCTCAGGCTCGACGACGACCACGGCTTCTTGTTCGAAAACGGCCGCGGCCTCTTGCTCGACGGAGGCCAAGGCCGTGAGCTCAACGGAGGCCGCGGCCTCTTGCTCAACGACGGCCGTGGCCTCATGATCAGCGATGGTTGCGGCCTCTTGCTCTACGACAGCCGCGGCCTTGTGCTCGGCGCCGGCCTTGTGCTCGACGTTGGCTGCGTTGTCTTGCTCGACAACGGTCGCGGCCTTGAGCTTGACGGATGCCGCGACCTCGAACTCGACGACGACCGCGGCCTCGCGCTCAACAGCAGAAGCCTCCTCGACGTGGCCTCATGGTCGACGATGGTCGCAACCATGAGCTCGATGGCGGATGCGGCCTTGAACTCGACAACGGCCGCAACCTCGCGCTTGACAGGGGCGTCCTCGCGCTCGACATTGGCTGCGGCCTCAACGTCATCAAGTCCTCGAGCTCGACGACGGCCGCGGCCTCAAGCTCGGCGGCGGCTGTGAGGGTGCCAGCAACGTTGGCAGCCGCGGAAGCCAAAGGGGGACGGCTGCGATGACAACAACGGCTGTGACCTCAAGCTCGACAACGGCCGTGGTCTCGAGCTTGACGATGGCCTCGGCCTCGCGCGCGACAACGACCACGAGGGCGGCGGCAACCTTGATATGACGCGATAACAGCCTCACCTTGGGCTCCTCCCCTCGTCCAACAAATAGTGGACTGGTGGACTTGTCCGCATTGTCGCCGCCGCATGGATGGATGGTTTGAGCTGTTGTTTCAAGGCAGGGGCACCTCTGTGATTGGCAATCTATCGCGATGATGGGCTAGGGGCCTATCATTGCTGTATTAGGGGTTAGGAAAACACACAATTTAGACAATTGTTGTTCATCTTAGTATTTGAAACAATTTCGAATGTGTACCAAATCACAAAATGGAAATGTAAAATATTTAACATAGAGCTAGGGCAGGGGTAATGGATTGTACCAAATTTAAGCAACGTTAATATTCATGACAAATTGGCAAAAAATACATTTAGGCCAGAACTTATCTGCCTGCCACCTTTGACATGCTGTTGTACTTGGTAACAGAAAAGGGCTGATTTGTTAAACTTCATCACAAATCTACTCCTGACTGATAAAGTCTGGTATTGCCAAGTTGCAACTAGACCTGATTGAAATTCAATCAGCTAAGGCTACCCAGGTTTTCATGAAATACTCATTTTATACGTAATAATCTGGATGTTTTGATAACCATAATTAGGAGATCTGATAACCTAAAAGAATGCTTCAAAATTTTTCTCTATTCCAATAACCTTAATTGGTCATAACCTTAATTGGTTACCCCAACAAAGCTTTAATCCAACTTCTCCGCGCACCCGTTGCTGTTGACTCAAATTGAAATTAATACTAATTCCTTTGTGCATTTTACACTTTCACAGTATGTACTGATTCCACTATGCCGTCGCACACCCATTGTCGTTGGTTCGAATTCTTATTTGCACAGATTCCTCACATTCATTATTGAATTAAATCCCACTAACTGAAAATTACTTACTCAAGCCGTTCGTTTCGCCAGACTTAGACAATTGATTTGAATGGAACAACGCAACGGCCATTACCCCTATTCAAAAAGAATCAAACAGCCGCGTCATGCCTCCTAAAATGACCCATTGCACCTCATAGAACAAAGCTCTGCCACCTCCCATGACACGCGTTCCCCCCTCTCCTTTGCACGTATTACCATCATACGAAAAATACAGTGTCCCTCCTCCTGAAAATGACAAGCCGGGGGCGGGCGCTTGCAGCCCGTCCGGGACGCCCAACCACCACACAATTAATCATTCTCAAAACCAAGATGCACGTCAACCCAGCGCCTGTCCTCTCTTGCCTCACTCCCAACTACGCCCCATCACGCCCCGCCCCGCCCCGACCTACGATATCTGGCCCTGTCACCGCCTCCATTCGCCTTGTTGGCGTACTCTCCGTCGTGGCCGTCGCACCCGACGCCTGGAGTCCGCCGTCGCAAGCCCCGTCGCGCTGCCCATCGCACTCTACGTCGCGGTCGTCGGCATCGCGGTCGTCGGCGTCGCGCTGGCCTTTGCGGCCCGGGGACGGATGCTCCTTCTCCCCAGCCTGCCCCGGGGACGGATGCTCCTTCTCCCCGGCCCCAATTACCCTCACACCCGATCACACAACACCGTCAACGGCAGAGCCCAGCCCGGTTAGCGGCAGAGCCCAGCCCGGTTAGAGATGTCCTCCNCCGGCCCATGCCCATGCCCATGCCCACGAAAAGAGGAGATGAACACCCAGGCCATAGCCCGTTGTTGGTCACTCTGCTCCTTTCTTTCGGCCGCAGGAGGCATTTGTTCAGCATGGTTGACACCGCACCCCGTGAACCGTAACTGGCCCGGTCGCCATCATCCTGCGGGAGTCACTGGACCTGGACCCGGCCCCGCCTCTAGGACGGCGGGGAACCTCTCGGCCAAGGTCATCCTGGAAAGGGAACGGTACCCCCGGTCGATCGTTGCCGCGTCCGGCGGCGAAGTTCCGCAGCCCCCAATTCCCTTTCGCGATGAAACGACCTTCGTCCTGGCCGGGGAGCTTCCCCAAGATAACTCCGGGGGAGACGACGGAACATTGCCGTCGCCGCCCCTTCGACAATCGACGTCATCTGTGGACCCCCTCCTCTCGCCTCCGCGACCGATTCCGAATCCTTACGGGTGGATGCGCGACGATTCCCGCACCAACGAAAAGGTGTTAGACCACCTACGCGCAGAAAATGAGTATGGGCAACGGATGACTTCACACCTTCAGGGGCTTAGAGAAGAATTGTACGAAGAAGTGAGTTTCCGACCATGATGTTGTTTGCTGCCACTGGTACGTCAAGGCAGTATCAGCCCTCCAATGGATCCACCTACCTCAATCAATCGATATCCTAGTTCTTATCCAGCATCCAGGAGACAGATTACACCACACCTGCCTTGAAGACAGCAACTGATGGGGGAACCTCCTATTGGTATTATTCCCGATTCGAGGCGGGAGAAAGTTATCCCCGATATTGCCGCGCGCCCCAGTCTGACAAGGATCAGGTATACCCTCCACAAGTCAACGAAGGCTGGGATGAAAAAAATGTTGACTCCGACGGCAGCGCCTATTTTCCGCCGTTGCTGCCTGGGGAAGAGGTCTACCTGGACGTGCCAGAAATGGCTCGAAACAAATCCTACTTTGCCGTTGGGGCAATTGCAGTTTCTCCCAATCAACAGTATGTCGCTTTTTCTCTGGATGAGAAGGGAGGAGAGACGTGTCAGATGTATGTGAAGCATATCGAAACTGGAGCACTGCATGAACTTGTCAGAGGCAATGTAATTGCTGAAGAAGAGTCGAATCTGTTGGAGTGCGACGGAAGCGTTGTATGGAACGACGAAAGCAACGCCTTGTATTTCGTCACAATGGACGAGGCTCATCGGCCAGAAAAGTTGTTTAAGCGAAAAATATTTGATAAAAATGGCCAATGGATTGATTATGCAGATGGGCAGAAGGAGGAGGCAGATGACTTGCTGCTGGAAGAGAAGGATGACTTATTCAACCTCCGCATTTACAAAACCTTTGGTGGGAAGTACCTTATTGCGAGGTGCAGCTCAAAAGAGTCAAGTGAGGTCCATTATCTCGACTTGCGCCCCAACGAGGATGTCACGGATGCAGTTCCAACGCACAAAAAGTCTACTTTGAACGAACTTCACTGCATTGCGAGAAGACAGCCCAAAGTGTTATACCGTGTCACTCACTGCCATGGCCATTGGTTGGTTCAGACAAACATCGGAGGTTTGCCAAATCTCAGCCTCAAATCTTGCCGGGTCGGTGAAGAAGGGACGGAGTTCTGGAAAGATGTTGACAGTAATATTTCGGAGGTACCTACTCCAGTTTTTGATGGGGGCCATGATCGTTCACTTGATGTGAGTTACCAACTTTTATCTCTGTTTTTTTTCTTCTCCCTCTCAGCCTGTTGTTGAAAATGAACCAACTGCAAGGGGGTAACGGTATTTAAACCAGTGACGAAGCAGTATTCTTCTCCTCCACTCGCATACTCTGTGGTCACAGGAAGAGAAGAAGGCATGCCACGTGTGTGGATTCTAGAATTGACAGAAGAAGCAGCAGACAGCAGTACTTTGGTCATTTCAGGCTGCACACGATTGGAATTCGAAGAAGATGCGTATGACGTGGGCATTGGTGGAAATCGCGACCCAACGTTGAATTATGTCGTCATATCTTATGATTCATTGGTCACGCCCCCATCACATATTGCTGTTCAATTATCTAATCCTGTTGATTTAAAGCTGCGGCGAGTACTAAAGGAAAAGGAGGTTCCAGGATACAACAAAGAGGAATATGCATGCGAAAGAACTCATGTAAGAAGCAGGGATGGCAGTACAGACATCCCAGTGTCCCTTGTTTACCATCGTGATGTCCTACAAGAGATGGGAACGCGAGCTATTCCCACACACCTATATGGATATGGTTCGTATGGTGCTTCTATTGAAAGCTCATTTCGTGGTACAAGGCTGCCTCTTTTAAAGAGAAAAGTTGTCTACGCGTTGGCACACGTCAGAGGAGGTGGTGAGCTGGGCCGCCCTTGGTATGAAGAAGCTAAATACCTCACAAAGAAGAACACATTCAATGATTATGTAGATGTGGCTCGTTGGCTTGTAGGATCCGACTGCGCTAACGGCGAAGCAACTTCAGATGGGGCGGAGTCAACAATTGGAAGGGGAATCACGTCCCCAGATTATCTTTCATGCGAAGGTCGCAGTGCCGGTGGCCTCCTCATCGGTGCCAGCATAAACCAGCATCCTGAGCTATTTCGTGCTGCGATTTTTGGGGTTCCATTCGTTGATGTCCTATGTGAGTGTCTGGACTTGAAAAGTTAGGGCTTTTTCTTTCTTTCATCCTTTTCGGATTCCATTTTTTTTTAACTTTTGTCCTCTCTAGGCACAATGGTCGATGCTACTATTCCAGTGAGTATTCATTTGTCAAACATTCATCACAATGGAATACCCTCTCTGACTTGGGATAATTTTCTGCAATCAAGCTGACTGTTGCTGAATGGGAGGAATGGGGGTACGTATTCATTTGTCAAACATTCATTACAATGGAATACCCTCTCTGACTTGGGATAATTTTCTGCAATCAAGCAATCCTAATGAAGGTAAGAGAAACTATGCGTACGTTTTTGGTGTTCGTCGTATTTTCCCCAGGCATTGACAGGAGCTGGCCAAACTTTCCACCCAATGAAGAGAAATACTTCGATTACATGAGGAGTTATTGCCCTATGAACAATGTAAAACCCGGCGCAGTTTACCCGACATGTTTGATAACAGGAGGCCTGCATGATCCCAGGGTGCAGGTAAGTGCTCTCTTTTGAGTTCAACTTCTTCATTGAAAGAAGTTCTTTGCTATTCCTAATATCAACCTTACCCCACCAGTACTGGGAGCCAGCGAAATTTGCAGCAGAGCTGAGACATCAGACATCGAAAGATTCGGGCACTGTCCTGTTGAAGATGGATATGGATTCTGGTAGGCAACTGTTTCAATTATCCACTCAAATTGTTATCTGCTTTTTACCCTTCATTTTGATTCAAATGCAGGGCATTTTTCGGCTTCGGATCGGTACAAATATTTGCGTGAATTAGCTTTTGAATATGCATTTTTATTGGATGCCCTGAATGTAAAAAAATAAGGTCTATCTTGGTTGATTCAGAAATGCGCCAAAATCACAAAACAGCGAGGGAAAAGCAGGGTTTCAAAATCAGTTAATTTGGAACAATAATTAGGCAAACCCTAACCTGAGCTCAAAAGCCGCAAGATTGCCCTCCAGGGGTGAGCAAATCACGACTATTTTGGCAAAATATCCCCGTCGTAATCAGCTA
>JALLPA010000558.1:0-14266 GCA_036939895.1 Thalassiosira exigua
ATTAATGGGGACGGCCATGAGGCCGCCCCCAGCTCTACTCTAGGCTTGCTGGACTTGTCACATTGGTGTCTCTGTACCTTCCAGGTGGAACCTCAGGCTCCTACCGTGCGTAGGTAACTGCACACACAAGGTCATGGCAACAAGGCCGCTGCAATAGACATCAACGCACGGAACAGAGACAACATGGGATGCATGGCAAGAAATGATACGGGCAGGGCGGAGCACATTTGGAATAACGTCGGGCGTGAGATGATGGGCAAAGACGACAACCAAGGATGGGGACAATTGGGAAGAAGATGCCTGCACATTGACAAAGATGGAAGCTGCAATGATGGGGGCAAATAATAATATATTTATGGTTAAAATTATATTTGGGTTCTGCTGAAGCTCAAATGTTTGTTCCTCTTTGGACCAGCGTGCACGATGTGTAAGTTGTGATTCTATGAGCGAGCTTTGGATGTTTTTACTCTAAGTTTTACCTTTCTTTCCCCCCTTCTCCCTTTTCAACCAAACATAGGTGCTCAGACAAGGATGTTCTGGCTTGCACTGGCCGGTGTCATCTGATGATCAGAGAAGTTTGCTACAGAGGGGGGAGACATCATAGACGTGGGTATTGATGACACGGAGGGCGAGGATCCTCTTCTACTCCACCCACAACATCCGATTGCCCAGAGTACCATCAAGTATCTGGTTGGTGCTGCTGGTGCTTGTATGTGCAGCGAAGTTGTTTTCCTTGCTGGAACGGTGATGGACACTTCGTCCACGTGGACGTTCCAATACCCAAACGGGATTTTTTGTACCTTACGGTCAACTCATCACCGTATCGTTACTTTTTTCAAGACTGACCTGACGTGAAGACCGTTCTCGCCCGCCGCCCGCCTGAACCTCACACTATATTTTGCGTAAACTAAAATATTTTGTGTTCTATATGAAATAATAATGAAGTGTCCTATAGTTTAACGTTTTTTACCATGACCATGATGGTCGTCCCCGCCTCCGCTCCGGGGGAAATGTAGCCATAACATCGTCAATGATGATGCTTCCCTGATGCTTCGGAGCGTCGAATCGATGGAGAGTATCGGTAGGGTGAAGGGAATGCAATTTTTGCCAATATTCATGGCGATTCAGTTGCTCTACAAAAATATATGTAGTACCCCAGCGGCGATCGATCAAAAAGCCACGTCGTGCTCGTCAGGGGTGATATCTCGCCGCCACGGAGGGGTATAAATGCTCAGAAAGCTCCCATGGCTTCCCAAGTTCATGGGAAAGGTGTGCAAGACGCCGGCCAGCTGCACGGTGGTAATCTCTAGTCTCTGTACATTGTTAAAGTCAAAGCTAACATTATTTTTTTTATCTAAATTTATGTCATTTTATGTCTTGTGGATATCGACGGTCATTCCGCCCTGTCTCGCAGCCCACCGCATAGGCTTGGTAGTCGAGGTCCTCGGCTATCGAACCGTGTGCGGGGGGAGGCACCGGGAGTGCCACCAGGGCCGCTATGGACGCCAATGCTGCGGACGCCGTCATCTCTCTCGCTTGTGTGTTGGTGTTGTCGGTTGTTTGTGTTATGTTGATCGCTCGTTCAACGGTCCGCTACCTACCTACGGTGGTCCGGACGAAAAAAACACAATTCATCTGAGGAACAGCGACCGTTCCAATGGCTCGCCTTTGCTACTTGAGAACGAGGTCCGATCACGATTTCCTCCAATGACGGCGTCCGATGGCTTGGCAAGCATCTACATGAGCTGTGAGGAATCTGGCCATCTAATTATTTTCGGCAGATCAGAGCTCTTGGGGGCGTGCGTTAGTAGTAAATATCGTCAATATTTTCGGCTAACAAATTAGTTAGACCCATAATTACCCCAGGAGAAAATGTCCATCTCACGTAGCGCGTGTTCCAGCTAGGAAAAAAACTTCCCTATTGGGTCTTGGCCCAGAATATGTGCTGTGATGGTGTGTTGTTGTTGGTCATTGCGAGGCAGAATGGTGTGATGACACAAAATCAAGCACACATTTTGTGCACATACCGGTAAGTTTGGACTCTTCATGTAAGGATTATTTTTCATGCAAAAACGATAGTTTATGATTTGGATCAAGATGGTGTTTTATGACCATGAGGTCTTACGTAAAATGCACAGGCACGGTATGTGAACTGAGAGCAGGGAAGGATGGTCGTCTACCATAGGGGGTAGAGCACGGTATTTAGTGGGGCAAGGTCGGCAAAGATATGCAGTGGTTAATGCAGGCGTCTACAGGAAACAGGGCACGCATGAAAAAAACCTAGAGTCCAGGCCACAGTAAAATATTGTAATTTCGCGGCATTGGTAGGCATGGATCCCATCTTTCTAAGTGAACAAAAATTTCAGGATACTGTTGGAACCCTTTTGAGTAGGATACCTTAGGGCAAGGGGCACTCATATTTGGTCAGGGGGTAATTTGAAGAATGGCATTTATCACTTGAAACTCCAGCCATTGTAACTCTTTGATGCACCTTCGACTTTCATACCTGCCAACTCTAGGAGAGGGGTTGGTTACGTCCAAGAATTGATCGTTTCGTTTCATTACACGGCTAAATGGACCATTTTCATTTGAACAGTCACTTCACTGTTGGTGTGGATGAAAAAATGACCAGTAAATCATGCAGCCCCCATCCCCTTTTTATCCATTTACAAATCATCTCACACGATGGCCAACGTCAAACATGGGGCTAATGGATGTAACATAGCAGGAAGAATAAAAATCATCCATTGGTTCATTTTCTCTTCCTCAGGCCTTCCCCGGCCGCCCCTTCGTCCAACTCCGGCAGTTCCGCCTCTTCGATCACCTTCGCCACGTCGTTGTTCCCCTCGGCCTTCGCGTGGGTGATAGCGGTTTTCCCTTCCTTGTCCGCCACTTTGTGCAACCCCAGCGCTATTCCGTCGTAGTCTGTTTTGGACAGGAGCACTTTCGCCGCATCCGCGCTCCCGTGAAATGCGGCCTTGCGGACCGACGCGGAGAATCGGGGGTGAGGGGCGTTTGTGAATGCGGGGAGACGTACGAAAGAAACGGGGGACCTACCCAATGAAGCGCGTTCCACCCCTCCTTGTCCACCTTCTCCGGATTCGCGCCCAAGTCCTTCATTTGCCTCATCGCGCCGATCGCGCTCTTGGCGCCCAACCCGCTCATGATCATGATGGGCGTCCACCCGTTGTCCGAGGTCGCGTAGTTGATGTTCTTTTTGGTCAGCATCTTCATGACTGGCTTGACGTCGGCGTCGGCCCCGAGGTCCCACGTGTCCAAGAGCACGTCCTCGAACGACTTCGCCTCCTCCTTCTTCTTCGTCTCTTTGACGGCGGCCTGCTTCTTCAACACGATTTTGTTCCCCTCCCCGTCCACCACGTCGTCCGCGGCCGTGATCTCCTCCCGGTACTTCTCGTCGAAGATCTTCTTCTCCTTCAGGTTCGTCAGTCCCCCCCCGAGGAAGATGGCCTTGACCAGCGCGTTCTCGGCCAGGTTGAACGGGCACATCGCGCTCTGTATGGCGAGGCCGACGATCATCCCCTTCCAAATGTGCAGGCCGACGGTCATGCAGACCCCGAAGAGCGTCGAGCGGATGAGGCCCCAGGCCGTGGACGTCAGCTGATCCCTAAGGATCTTCTCCGTGTATTGCTTGCTCGCGTTGGGGTCGGCGAACGGCTGGGGTGCGATCCGGCGGGAGGTTCGGCGCGGACGGTCGTCAACAAGAGGTCCACTCATCGTGCCAAATCCAACGACGACACAAGACACGACATGCGAATGCGAGCTGATCGACGCAACCGACTCACCTGAGGGGGAGGCGGGACGTAGATCTTGACGTCGTTTTCCTTGTCCTTCGCGGCCGCGGAGGCCTTGGCGTAGACGAAGAAGACCGCGAGGACGGCCAGCGTCTGGACGACGCCGTAGACGGCGCGGAGCAGGAAGACGACATCCTTGTCTTCCCCGTCGAGCTTGCGCGCCGCGAGCATGACGGGGAGCATGACGAACATTTTGTTGAACGCCATCGTTGCGGGTTTCGTCCGTGGCGAGGGCGAGGGGTGCGGGAAGGTACAAGCGAGCGGAGGGTTTGGAGCGGAAAGCGGAGTGGAGGCGTAGGAGGTGTTTTTAGGAGGAGCCGACTAGATACCAGCTAGCTGGGGATGGTGGGATGGGGGGTTTGTGGAGGCGGGGATTTCGGATATTTGGCGATCATGTAGTACTGTACTTACAATCGGAATCAGGTAAAATGCCGCAAACATTCCACCTTAAGGATAAATTCAGTGCACGACCCCTAGATCTTTGGATCTTGGGCGGGCTGACCATGGCCGAAAATAATGGCGCCCGCGGCATGCATGGAATTGGGCCCTCCGCCGCAAGCTCGGCACAGACACCCCCCGCCGCCGCCGTCGCCGAGAGCGTCTCCCCTCGAAGTCACCTCCGAGTCCTTCTCGGACGACGAGGAGGAACCCCTATCGTTCGCTGCGGGAGGAGCGAGCGCGGCGGGCGACGCCGTCTCCCGCGTCCCCGCCCGAGCCGCCCTCTGCCGCCGAGTCCGCTGGTGCTGCGCCGCCCTGGCTCCGTGTCCCCCCCTCCACCGCAACGGCCCCGCGCTCGTCCTCCTGGTCGTCGCGTGGTGGGGATGCAGCGCGTGGAACGCCGTCGTCTCCAAGCAGGTGCTGCGCCGGGGCCCCGACGACGCGGGGAGGGCGGCGCTGCTGCGGGTGGCGGCCGTCTCCGCGGCGAGCAACGTCCCCGGCGTCCTCGGCGCGCTGGCGCTGCGCCTCTTCGGCAAGAGATGGGGCGCGACGCGCGTCGCCGCGGACGACTGGGGCCTGGCCGCGTGCCACGCATTCGGCCTCTACGCTGCCTACCGCGCGCTGGTGGGGGCGAAGGTCTCGTCCGTCCAGGCCGTCAAGGCCCTCGAGCCGCTCTTCGCCATGGTCATGTCCGCCACTCCCTTCTTCGCCGGCGGGAGGCAGCACGTCCAGAGGCTGCGGCCGAAGACGGTCCTGCCGGCGATGGTGGCCGTTGCGGGGGTGATCGTCATGCGGGTAGAAGATATGAGCTACGAAGCGGAGGCTCTTTTTTGGGTCGTTGCTTCGAGCTTTTTGACGCAGGGGCGAAACCAATTCATGAAGGTTAGGCAAAGGCAGCAGGGTTCGGCGGGACGCACTCTCGAGGATGGCGGAAGAGCCGCAACGGGTCCTGCCAATGGGCGGCTGTCCCCGGCTCTGCAGGGTTGCCTCATATTCATCGCCACGTCCGCATCCGCCTTCTGCATCAATCTCGTCATGCTTCTGGTGGAATTAGCCCTGGGGCGCGGCACATATTCCCACTCCCTCTTTTCTTTCGACAAGGCCACTTTCCAGATCCTCCTCTCCGGCCTCTCGCACTTTCTCTACAACCTTGCATCCTTCGGGGTGTTGGCATTCGTGCTACCGGCAACGCACAGCTTGGCCAATACGGCAAAGCGAGGAGTAACAGTTTCGGCTTCCGCCTATTTCTTGAAAGAGCATCTGACGGCGAAGGCGCGGGTGGGCCTGGCCCTGGTGATCGCTGGAAGCGGCTACTACAGTTACGTAGTCAAAAGCAAGGTCCAAACGAATGGGTCTCGGGATAAAAGGGTAGCTCGCAGCGAAGGACAACGGAACATAAGCAGCGGAAGCGCATGAGTAAACAAATGTCATGCATCCGAAGTCGATTCTTATGGGACATTACAAATTTATGGCTTCCATAGTTCCTACGATACATGTTCATATTATAAAAAAACACTTGAATGTTTCAATATGCACTTCTTTAGAATCGCTAATCATGCATTCATTGTCCACTAATTCGTACCCACAAAATTCTGTCTGTTTGCGATCAGTACTGCACATGGCAGTGGGCCTGAATAGCCGAATCACAGCTGATTGCCAACATTATTTGGTCTGGAAGGGACAGACATACGACAATTGCAGCATCCCATATCTGCTCCAAGCGGCCCCAATCCCAAGTTGATGGTTGTTCACCTTTTATGTCTTTCAACTGTGACTAGTAGGCAACGACTTAAAATTGCTTTCCTCCAAAAGCTGCCAGGCACCCACCCATGGCCCCATACACAGTAGCCCCGATAAAAGCCGGCGCCGGTGGTCTGAAGGACATGAGAAGGTAGGGACTTAAAAAAGGAACGCCCAACTTCCCCGAGGACACGCCGAGAAATCCCAGGCTGCCGGCAGCGGCAACGTTGCTGCGAGGAGCAAAGAGATGAGCTGTCGCCAGCAATGTCGAAGATCTAATCAGATGGCAAATGCAACCACTCACTGCCATGCGGATTGCTTCCCGTGGATAACTTCCATGGGGCACATCAATGCGTGGTACGTCACAAGGGAGCCTGTGTATACCCCCCATGTCCGTATTGACAGTCGCGCCCCCTGAATGGCATCAATGCCATGGAAAATTCCCGCCCAGATGGCACATGATGGAATGGGATTCAAAATACAAGGGATCATATAGTTCGTGTTCATCGTTCAGATTGGCTGCAGATCGGGTTTCGATTTTTAATATGTCCCACTACACCAGGGTTACGCGACGGCAGATCGGATGGGGTCGGCACGACCGGGCGAGGTGGCGCTGGGCGCAGGGTCAAAGCAGGGTAGCGAGGATGCAGCGGAGCTCACGCAATATGTGAGGAGCTTTACACTTTCAGGAGGACGGCCGGGCGGAGCCGATAGCTACGATATCTAGGTATTCGTGAGGAGGGGCGAGGGGCAAAGGAGAGCGAGGGGAGTTGATAGGTAGGTACCTAACAACAGCAAACAGCTCCTGTCTCGTCCTCACCTACTTACTTCTACGTTAGTTATCAGCACGGTGGCGAAGCCGCTGCAACACACCGAACAGAGATATTTTCAGCGATAATCTTACGAACTACCATCATTTTATTGTACTAAATTGTATCGCTAAATTAGGCGCCGTTCGGTGTGTTGCAGCCCCCAAAAGCCAGCCATTGCCATTGCTATTTCCATTGCTGGCCATCGCCGCCGCCCCGACGACCCCAAGAAGCGAAGACCATGCCGCAGTCGTCCTCCGCCACCCCCTCCACCCAGCTCTCCAACCTCTCCCTCCAGGGCCAGCCCAAGGGCACCGCCAAGCGCGACGCCCTGTGCGCCGCCGAGCTCGAGGTCCAGGCCCTCTGGGAGCGGGAGCGGGCGTTCGAATGCGACCCCCGCAACGGCGAGGAGAAGTTCATCGTGACGTTTCCCTACCCGTACAGCAACGGCCACCTCCACCTGGGACACGCGTTCAGCCTGACGAAGGCGGTGTTCCGGGCGCAGTTCGAGCGGAATCGGGGGAAGAACTCGCTGTTCCCGTTCGCGTTCCACTGCACGGGAATGCCAATCCAGGCGGTGAGTTTGCCTCCCGAAACGGGTGTGTGTGAAGAGAGACCCTCGCTTCTTTTGGGGCTCTGCTGATGCTCGCAGGGTGCGATTGATCTCCTGGTTGTCGATTGAATTGAGCAGTGCCTGAGGTCTGATGAGGTTTTGAGATGGGTTGTATGCGACCGTAACGTTGAGTGGGTCGCCTAGCCTACTCATGGGCCAGTCCAGGACCTATCAAGGGAGTAGCAGTGGATGCGATGATCGTTGCTTGTCAATTTGGCGTTGGCAACCTGACGATGTTTCGACGCAGTAGCTACTGCAGTCTGGTTTGGTTGTGCATGTCACATGCAATTGTTCAGTTGAAACGACCATGAGATCGTATGGTAGATGGTGTTATATCCTTCCTTTTGTTGCGGCGTCCTGTGGGTCATGTGCAGTTTTGACCATTCTCTCCTTTAGGCGATTATTCATTTCGGCGGGGAATGGAAGGGTTATGGGTTGCCAGTTCAAATCAATCTCATGCTCTGTTCTTGTTCTTCGTCCGCACCCCACCCAAAGGCCGCGAACAAGCTGAAATCTGAAATTGAGAACTATGGATGCCCACCCCAATTTCCCGAGGAGGACCCCGAGGTCCGCGCCAAGATGGAGGCCGAGCTCGCCGCGGCCGCCCGTGCCAAGGCCGAGAAGGCGGCGGCCTCGGGATCCAAGGCCAAGGGGGGCAAGACGAAGCTTGTCCAAAAGACCGGCACAGGTATCGTCCGGCAGTGGAACATCCTGAAGCGGATGGTTCCCGAGGACGAGATCCCGCAGTTCACTGACCCCACCCACTGGCTGATGTACTTCCCCCCCATCGGCGTGGAGCACATGAAGCGATTCGGGAGCGGCGTGGACTGGCGCCGGGCGTTCATCACCACGGCCGTGAACGGGTATTACGACGCGTTCATCCGGTGGCAGTTCAACACCCTGAGGAAGAAGGGACGGGTCCTGTTCGGGAAGCGGAACAACGTGTACTCCATCCTGGACGGGCAGGTCTGCGCGGACCACGACCGGAGCGAGGGGGAGGGCGTGGGCCCGCAGGAATACGTGCTGATCAAGCTGAGGGTGCTGGCACCAGACCACGGGCAGGAGCGGCACGGAAAGATGGAGGCGTTGCTGAAGAAGGCGGAGGATGAGGGGAGGAAAGGGGTGTACTTGGTTCCCGCGACGCTCCGCCCGGAGACCATGTATGGGCAGACCAACTGCTTCGTCTTGCCCGACGGGGAGTACGGCGCCTACGTAATCGATGCCACCAACGAGGTGTTCGTAATGAGCTCCCGTTCGGCCCGCGGACTTTCCTGTCAGGCCTACGATCCTGCCAATGATGTTTACTTCACGAAGGAGTTCGGAAAGATTACGTGCATGGAGACATTTACAGGAGACGAACTCCTCGGCCTGCCGCTGAAGGCTCCCAACGCCACCTACGAGAAGGTTTACACCCTTCCCCTCCTCACCATCAGCATGGGCAAAGGCACCGGGGTGGTGACTTCCGTCCCATCCGACGCCCCGGACGATTACGTGGCGCTGAAGATGCTGAAGGACAAGCCCGACTTCGCGGCGAAATACGGCATCACCCCGGACATGGTCGATCCGTTCGAAGTCGTTCCCATCATCTCCATCGAGGGGTACGGCGACGCGTCGGCGGTCTTCATGTGCGAGAAGCTGAAGATCACCACCCCCAACGACCGAGCGAAGCTGGCCCAGGCGAAGGACGAAACTTACCTCAAGGGTTTCACCCTTGGCGTCATGACGGTGGGTCCGCACTCTGGAAAGAAAGTGTCCGAGGCCAAACCTCTGATCAAGGAGGAGATGATCATGGCGGGCCAGGCCCACCTCTACTTCGAGCCGGAATCGAAAGTAGTTTCTCGCACCAACGACGAGTGCGTGGTGGCCTCCACGGACCAGTGGTATCTCTCGTATGGGGAAGAGTCGTGGTGCTCTGCCGTGAAAAAGCACGTGCTTGACGCGGAGACGTTCAACGCCTACGACTCCATTTCCCTGGAAAAGTATGACGCTACCCTCGACTGGCTGAAGGAGTGGGCGTGCACACGGCAATTCGGTCTCGGGACCGTCCTGCCTTGGGACCAGCAATGGGTTATTGAGAGCCTGTCGGACAGTACCATATACATGGCGTACTACACCATCTCGAAATACTTGCAAGGAGTGGACAACCTCAATGGAGAGGAGTCCAAGAGTCCCTGCAACATCAAGGTGGAGGACCTGACAGACGAGGTGTTTGACTACATCTACCGCAAGGGATGTCCCCTCCCGGAGGGATCGGCCATCCCCGCGGAAACCCTCACCAATATGAGGGACGAGTTCCGTTACTGGTATCCCATGGACCTTCGCGTCTCGGCCAAGGACTTGATACCGAACCATTTGACCATGGCGCTCTACAACCACGCCGCCGTGTGGGACGACGAGCCGGAGCTCTGGCCGCGCGGATACTACACCAATGGGCACATAATGGTGGACGCCGCGAAGATGAGCAAATCCAAGGGCAACTTCCTTATGATGCTTGAGACAGTCGAAAACTATTCGGCCGATGCGACGCGATTTGCCTGTGCAGATGCCGGGGACACCCTTGACGACGCCAATTTCAGCCGTGACACGGCCAACGCAGCCATCGTGTCTCTCTCAAACGAAGCGGCGTGGATCAAGGAAATCCTCGTGGACACGGATGCGTCGACACTGCGATCAGGGAGCGAAGACATGAACTTCATGGATAAAGTCCTCGACAATGAGGTGAGAAATACCACCGTCCATCGTGAAATAAATCCATTTTTGTCGCTTGTGAAGCTTTTTGAACTTTCCGCTGACTGCTTCTGCTTCTCACCCCTACGCACTTGCTTCACTTCTTACGAAAGACCAATCGTCTGGTCCAAGCGACAGAAGACAGCTTTGAGAGGATGTTGTTCCGCGAGGGCCTTCAGAAGGGATGGTTTGAGATGATGATAGCAAAGAATCAGTACAAGAGCTGGTGCCAGGACAGCGGCGTTGCCATCCACGAAGGGGTCGTGAGAAAGTGGGCCGAGAGTCTGATAATTTTGATTTGCCCCGTATGCCCTCATTGGTGCGTTGTGAGATGTACTGTTGTTTTTCTTTTGCCGCAAATCAATTGGGGAATTAAGGCGTGCCCTTGAATCTCAGCGCTACCGGACTTGCTGGTCTGCCATTTGGGCCCTGATTTGTTGACATGTTACTGTTCCTTTCTATTTGACAGGTCTGAGACACTGTGGAAGGATATTGGGAAGACAGGCTTGGCAGTGAAAGCCTCATGGCCCACTGTTGGAGAGGAGGACAAACTCCTTACACGACAAGCCAAATTCCTTCGTGACTCATTGAAAAAATTCCGGACTGCTGCTGGCAAGGCGAAGAAGGGGTGGAAAACGGCCACAATCCTGGTTGCAGAAGACTATCCTGAATGGAAGGTCAATGCTCTCCTTTGGATGCAATCGCAATACGACAACACCGCAGGATCCTTCCCTAGCACTGTCATGAAAGACCTGAAGATGTGGACAAATGAAAATGTGAGCAACAAAAAGCAAAAGGGGCTCACGATGCAATTCGTTTCGTTTGTGATGGGCGAGGTGAGAGAAGTCGGTGAGGTGGCAATGGATATCAAGTGTCCTTTTGATCAATTTGCGATTTTGGGTGAGAGCCTTGATTACATCAAATCTCAGCTTGGTCTGGAGGAGCTTGGTGTGGGGCGTGTTGACGACCAGGAGCTTTCGGTCCCAGAGCGAACGTCTCAAAATGTCATGCCAGGCAAGCCAGTCTTGTGGATGCGTTAGTAGATTAATGTGATGAGTGGGTTGCCAAAGAGTCATATTTGTTAACATAAGATAGCAACATTCGTTGCTGTGCAGCTACGGGGGGTAGTTAACTCGAAAAGCAATAACGACTCTTGAGTTTCTTTCAAACAAGGGTCTTGACTGTTCCAGATGTAGTCCCATCACAAATGGTGCTTGTCGGTAAGAGCGAGAGAAAACACAACACAATACAACAAAGAAGAGGATGCGCAATGCCTACAGAGGCATTGCGCCAAACATGCTTTTTGAATTGTTTGTCGTATGTGTGCTAATGCCCCCTCCTCCCAGGCGTTTCCCTGCTTAGGAACCCCTCCCCAGGATTACATAGATCTTCTTTGGCTGTCTCTTCTTTGTTCTCTCAAGCCTGTCGAAATAAACTCGCTTTATCAACACAAAGATGGCATTGTTCATTTCTTTACAAATTCACCACTCTCCTTTTATGATATGTTAGGGATGAAGCATAACATTGCCTTTCTTCACACTACAAGTTGACCCATCTCAAAAATCGAATCTTACTAATTGTTTCTCCTAACAAAAACGCTCTTATTTTTTCACACTTGCCAGCCTCTTGACTGAGGTAGTGCATATAACTACAGCTATGATGATTTGGGCTGGAGCCAGTAATTCAATTTTGATTGTTTACAGATTATTACCGTGTTTTTTATTGTATTTCTGCATATGCAGGTCTCGAACGCAGTCCTTTGGATGGCACCCGATGCAGCATCAGAGCTGAAGCTCAAACAAGTGTCCCCACAGCAGCATCGCAGCAATATATCAACCCATGATAGGGTTCTGTCCAGATTATATCATAGGTTGTCAAGTTAAATTGTTTTTTTGCTGCTTTTTCCCTTCTTAATTTAATAAATGACTGTGACACAAGCAAATCTTCCAAAAACACTGGGAGTTCCTTTGTGGAGACAATAGGGGGGAAATGGATGGCCTCAAGCAGGGATGCGCCATTGTACCTGACATTGGCTTTGCTAGTATGGGTATGACTGATGATCCATTCAATACCAAACTAGGCAAAGAAATGTTGGTACTAGATGAAATTATATTTATTTTGGATTGCTGCTCCTTGAGGTCCCAACCACAAACGTACTTAGAATCGCCAATGACCCACCGGGCCCTATAAAAATACGGGAAAACATGTACACCCCTCTTTATATGACTGGATATAAATGTCGTTAAACTGCTTACTTAAACACTTGTGACACAGCCCAGCGCTTTTTATGATCTTCAATCTTTGTGTCAAACCCCAATTTCATCTATGCTTCGATCTCAACCTTTTCTTCTTCGATATTTGGCTATTTTCTTCATGATGCACCTTGTTCTGTTTTTGATTATTGCATGAGATGGCAGAGCTGCTTTTGTGATGCATCATGTTTTGTTTTGGTTATTGACTGAGTATCCACCCGCTCCATTTTCATCGGATAAAGACAAAGTTGCAATTGTCAATTGTGTAGCCAAGTATAATCCCATCCCTTTCGCTTAGAACTTGCAACCTTTGTCTGAATAAACACAAGGGAGTTGGACAGCACCTGGTCAAGGCTTCAGGATGTTATTGAAAATGCGTAGATGAGATGAATATGGTAAAATGCGTGCTCAGACGATTATATCATATGTTATAATTTGCAAACAAAGCCTTGACAGAAAAGAGCATCTCCAAATATACCATCAAACTCACCGTAATGTAAGCTAAGGCAAATGACATATCAATACAAGCAACATCCAACCAAGACTTTCCAATGATAAAGAGATACCATTTCAAGAAATGTTCTCTGGGGAAGATGCAAATGCCCGATGTATTGCAGCTCGACTCATACGAGTATTTTGACTACCAGCTGGGGTCTGGGACTTTCTTGATATAATAAAAAATTACCTCACACAGATATTGAAGCACATCTTTGAGTGCTGTATCTGGATGGGTTGGAAACTGGTGAATGTATCTCATAATCCTCTTTTCCTGTGCTTCCTCACAACTGTATACCATTCTCAGTCAGATGAAAATAAGGACAGACACGAGCATCACCAGGGTCACAGAGAACAGGTAATAAAATATCACTGCTACAACACTCTTGCAACAAGACAGTAAATCAAACCCTCTCGATTCTCCATTTTATATCCAATGCAGTGCGGTGGCTTACCTTAAAAATAGGTTCATACCAGTTCCCACCACTATTATCACTGAAGTTCAGGTGGTTATTAACCGGAAATTAGACCATCTGAATCACTTCAAGATCCAAGCTTTGATAGAAGGTTAGAGCTGTTTAAAAGGGATTTGGGATGCGAAGACCGGCCACTTTTGTCGTTGCAGGTCCATGTTGCCATGACCTTACGGCTACCGACAACATGATAACACAGCATCTGCACAGAGGATGGAGAACAAGAAGTTCTTGAGAAAGAGACTGGATAAACAATCGGATCAAACACTTCCAGGCAAGATGATAATTTGCAAGCTTATTGAATTCAATCACATTTTGTTGTCGAGAGTCATTGATCAGTTTGGGTATTTTAATCCTTACCTCAAAAATTCTTTTATCTTATGGCATGTACCCTCTTCCCTCCCACCGCATCCTTGAGCCCAAGAAGCCTATTGCTTAGACCATGCTCGACAAGGCCTACTCCGGCCGAACGATGGCGATGCTGCCCGTCGGTACGAAGATACTTATTTTGAACCCTACCCTACGAAGTGTTTGGGCGATTCATTGCATCGGCCTCGGTATGGTTAAGTTTGCAGCGGACTACATCCGCCGCGTCGATTTTTCGAATCGCTGCGCCCTCATCCATGACTGCTGGTCATGTACATCATAGCTTGAGGCAGAAGCAGTCAGAGGTCACCCTCCCCCGGGCGAATGCAACCACTCTCATACATCCCTGTCCTTCCATGATGGGGGGCTCACCGCTAGAATAGGCGCAAAAATAGCCTAAAATAGCATCTTCGTCTTCTAATCTGCATACATATCTATCTACTTAGGGCCCGTCCACTCGTTTTCGCAACATCGCTGCATCGCCGGATCGCCGGTTAAACCTAGAAAAACCCTTTGCGGCGACGGTTTTGTCTCGTTTTTG
>JALLPA010000559.1:0-14275 GCA_036939895.1 Thalassiosira exigua
TGTATGAGTCACTTACAACCCATAGAAGGGCTCAGGACTCTCAGAATTGAAATTTGGCCACTTTGACAAAATGGCTAATATTGGGCCGAACCCCCTAATGAAGAGTTCAAGCGTACTCCAAAAGCTTGGAGTCACAAATGATGCAATCAAGCCGTGCCTATACGGCGCTCTGACGCCTGCATGATGTACCTATGCCACACAATTCATGTGTGGTGAGACAAAATACTGAGTCCATGATCATCAGCTCAAAATGTTGAACGACAGTCCAACTTGGCCAAAGTCGATTCCAGGTACTGACAGTATCATGATAGGTGAGAAGAGAGTTACATACTTGTCTGCTCAATCATTGTTACCAGAGGTCAGACAAAAAAGTGTCTGATATCTGCATCATTCCTCAGATGCAATTGTCATTGACCTCTTACCTTGCTTCTACTAGATTGATCAATACGAGATTGTTCAATGTTCATAATCAGGATAGAAAGGACCATATAAGGGGCGTCTGAAATTGCCATGTCTATTTGAAGAGGTGAATAAAATAGTTTCAGGATATGATAGATCAGTCAGGATATGTCAGATCAGTTATCATCCCAAAAAAATTCCATCCAAAAATCTTATTCACAAAAGCATGAAACTGTGTAGGTTTCTAGCAAAAGTAGTGACTGTGGTAAGTAAACATTCAAAACATATTGTGTAAATGGGAGCAGAAATAAATGGTACATTGGGTGTTAAGGATCCAATGTTTATGGATCACATCTCAAATCAATCAGTGTTATTCTCTTTTGCTAATGCCAGGAACTTTTGTACTTGTTATCATTGTCATTTGCACATCCCTCTACATCAAGCATCAATAAGCAATGCATCAAAACCTCTTGATGCAATTGATACAAAATCATTCAAACATGTTGACATACTGGAAGGACATATAAGGGGACATAACAAAAAATAATAATGCTTCAATTAAATAATATTTTCAAGTAAATACAACATTGTAATGCTGTCAAGAGAAGGACACTTGCATTTTTTTGCATGGTAAGCCAAAATGATAGCTTTGGGCAGCATAAGTTTGCAATATGTAGCAAAGCTCTTATCGTTGGACCTCATAATAGGCTGCAAATTGTTTTTTAAGGCTGTTAAGATATTTCTAGGTGAGCATGCAGCAAGTGACAGGCTCAAAGATATTCCAAGTTTCATATAATATCCCAAAAATTCTAGAGCCACTGTGCATGGATAGCATTTATCATTGTTTGAGAAGTTTGGCAAGTTATTGGAGAATTTGGTGACTACTAGGAATTCAAAGGCTGATGCCAACTTCAAATTTGACCAACCACCTTCATCAAAGGATATGCTTGATACTGTAAGAGCATGCAAGACACAGTTTACGAAGAAGATCACCTTGTCTAAGTAAATGTATCAATTGATAGAAAAGACATATTCTCTGCAATGTTTCATTCATTAACTCGCCCCTTCATTTCTGGTTCATCCATCTGCTTCTGATCGAAAACACGCTCTCTCTCGTGGTCGTTCAGGCCGTGTTGCAACGCACCACTAGCTAGCCATCTAATATGGTATGGTCAAAGTGACACTTGACTTCATGAAACATTTAGCTACAGATCAATCTTTGCATTCAGATACGACGCATAAAAATGTCACAGATTAGAGCTCTCATCAATCAACCCATGGATAAGCACAGTTTAATCATAAAGTTGTTACAATAAGTAGTCCAACGAAATGGCATGAAAAAATTACAATGGTCTGCTTAACTAACACATGGTAACGCAGCATCTGCAAGAGACTTCGCAGTCCACACGGGCCAAATCAAGTCCGGGCAGGTTGCAAATTTCCGCTGGCATTCTGAACTTTTCCCCATCGATGTCATTGTCCTGCAAAAGGATTTCCTCCAGTGACTTGCACGAAGAATATTCGACTGGGATGGGGCCGCTCAAGAAATTGTTGTTCAGGTGCAACGTTTCCAGGAGGGACAGGGCTCCTATTTCGGTGACGAGCGTCCCGGATATGAAATTGTTGCTCAAATCGATGTGTTGCAGATTTCGTAGCTTCCCCAGCTCAGTTGGAAGCTTGTCCTTGATACCCCAAGTGAAGTATCCTTCTCTGTCGTTGTAGTTTGATTGCAATGACAACCTGGTGAGGCTGATCATATTGCCATATTCAGGAGGTATGGTGGAAGAGAGCCTAGAAATTGCCTGGGTGAGAGCATTACAACATATTGAAACCATACGATATGGGCCACACACCAATTATTGCTGATATCCAATTCTTCCAACAGCTGCATACTTCCCAGTGCGGGTGGCAGCTATGAAAGGACGATAGGAACGGAAGTGGCAATGAGACTATGCGATCAGGGTGACACGTGCCAAGAGAGCATTTATTTGGGGACCTTCGCTTTGTTCTCTCACAAGGCAACTCACCTGGCTCTCGAAGAAGTTGCCGCTCAACCGCAACCGCCTCAGCGAGGTCAAATCGCTGAGCTGCATGGGCACCTGACCCGACAAGGCGTTGTCCGCCAAGTCCAACACCTCCAAGTTCTTTAACCGGCCGACCTCCAGCGGCACGGACATGACGAACCCTCGCCCGCCGTCGACGTCTTCCCGGAAGTTGGACTCGAGGGATATCTCTCGGACATTCGTCAGCATCCCCAGCTCGGCCGGGATCGTCCCTCGGAGGTTGTTCCCCCCCAGCCGCAGGACCTCGAGGGACGCGAGGCGACCGACGCTCCCTGGCACTTCTCCCGTGAGGTCGTTGTCCCTCAGGGATAGGAATTCTAACTTCGGCCAGGAGTAGAAGAGGATCTCGGGGATCGACGACGTCAGCCCCACGCCCTCTAAGTTCAGGACCGTCAAGCCGGTCAGGCGTTGGAAGGAGGGGGGCAGGGACGTCGCGATCTGGTTTACCTCGATATCAGGTCCGATGCCATTGTTCCCGAGGGAAAGCACGCCTAGATCGTGTCCCATCACGTACGCGACCTCGGGCACGATCTCCCCCCGCAGCCGATTCCGATCGAGCCTCAGCCCGGTCGCGAATCCGCTCGCGCATGTCACGCCGTGCCAACCGCACTCGTCGTCCTCCCTGAGCCACCCGTCTCGGACGATCCACTCGTCTCCCCCCGCGCCGTAGTAGAACGACGCCAGCGCCCACCGCTGGGCCAGCCTCCGATCCGAGACGAGGTGCCCCCGGACGGTGCTCCCGCTCTCGTAGATCCACCGGAACGCGCGGCTCTGGGGCGACTCGTCGTCGTCGAGCGCCGCGGCGCTCTCGGGGGAGGCGTCCAAGATCGCCGCGCGGATGCGGCGGTGCTCGTCGAGGCCGAAGGAGTGGGGTCGGTCCTGGGGCAGGACGACGACGGTCGCGTCCGAAGGCGACGGGGTGGGGGGACTCGTCGGATCTCGGGCGGTCGGCGGAGGCGTGGACGGGACCGTCCGAGTCGTGGCGTTCGCGAGGATGTCTACGTGCCAGAGGGGGGGCTGGGTCGGACTCGAGGTGGGCGGGCTGGGGCTCGAGGTCGGCCGCGCGGTCTGAGCCGTTCCTGTGCGGGCGGCGGAAAGGAGAGTCGCATTGGTTGGTTGGATGCTGCAACGCGACGTGTATTCAATTGGGCCCACTTCCGGCAATTTCCATCCCCTCTTGTGTATAACACACTCTCACGCGACCGGCAAAAGCAACGAGCCTGATATGACGATTGAGCTCAGTCCCAACGGACCTCTTCGCCATCGACAGCGTTGCTTTCCAGCGTCGTTGACAAACGCAATTTCCATGCCCTCTATGTTGCAAAGGTTCCAACTGCCATGTCTCCTCCGTGGATAACACACTCTCGTGCGACCGGCAAAAGCAACGAGCCTGATATGACGTTGAGCTCAGTCCCAACGGACCTCTTCGCCATTTGACAAAAGCAATTTCCATCCCCTATTTGTCGCATAGGTCCCAACTGCCATGTCTCCTCCGTGGATATCACACTCTCATGCGACCGGCAGAAGCAACGAGCCTGATATGACGATCGAGCTCAGTCCCGCCGGACCTCTTCGCCATCGACAGCGTTGCTTTTCAGCGACGTTGACAAATCGCAGCTACGCAAGGCCCAACGATGTTGTCTACGCGCCGTCTTTTGCACGGGCGCAGAGGAAAAGGTCGTCCCCTGGGGCGCAGAAGAAAAGGTCGTCCCCTGGGTTGCACGCAATCTCAATCGAAGGCCGTTCGGAGCAAACTTCGGACGTTCGCTCACCGTCGCACGTCGTTGGACATCCGCCGCCGCCATCCTCGTCGCTTTCCACGCCGAACCGACACCGTCCCGTCCCCCCTCCCACGCCCTCCGCGACCAACGCTCCGTCCTCGCCCGAACCGTCCGTCGCCGCCTTCGTCACCTCCCACCGCGCCTCCTCTCGGAACGTCCCCCCCGACACCGTCGCCTCGTAGCACCCGCCTCGCTTGAGGCACAGGTAGATCGCGTCGTCGAGGGTCGTCCCGCCGTCCAGCCGGCGACGGGAATCGCCCATCTCGCGATTCCTCGCTTCCATCGATCCCGCCGCGGACGCCGCCGTCGCAGAATCCCCCGGGCTCCCGGCCGCGTCGGCGCTCAGCTTGTAGACCGCCGCGCTCCCCTCGGAGGTCAAGCTTCCCGCGAACGACGCGCCGTCCCAGTCGACGCCGTCCCCGCTTCCGGACGATGGGGAACCGTCGACTTCCCCGATCGTCAATTGGGTCGATCCCCATCCGTCGTCCGCGGCGTCGTACAGCCACACTCGATGGGGGAGGTGGGTGGTGGGACATCCCCCGTTGTGCGCCTGGTACATGCGGGACGGGGAGGACGTCGGCTCCGTCCCCGCGTACCCTCCAACGTCCAGAAGGTCGCCCGCCGCCGAATCGCCCGCCGAATCCGTCGCCGTCGCGTCGACCGCCGGACCTCCCTCGGTCGAGGACGGAGCCTCGGGCCGCGGCGCGACGGAGGGACCGGGGTGCGGACCCACCTTCTCCACCGGCGGCGCGGCGGACGCGTCGGCGGACGCCGCGTGCGCCGCCGCGCCGTCCGCCGCCGCGGCGGGTCGGGGGACGGGTCGCGGCGGGCGGGAGGCGGGATCCTCCGCGCCGGCGACGACGTCGGCGGCGACGTCGGCTTCGGCGCCGGGCGGCGTCGAGGGATCCACCCCCGCGGAGGAGGGAGCGGGCGGCGACGGCGCCCCCGCGAAGGAGGACGCCGTCGGGACGGAGCCCGGCGACGGCGGCGGGCCGCCGACGTCTTGCAGAGCGGAACCTTCCGACGTCGTCGCGTCCGCGTCCGGACGCCGATCGTCGACCGCGTCGCCACCGACCTCCTCCGCGATCGGGCGTCCTCCGCCGACGAGGGTCGACGCCGATCCTCCTCCTCCGTGCGAGAAGGCGTCCTCGAGCAAGAGCGTCGAGCTCGGTCCGAAGAGCGGATCGACGTCTCGGATTTCCGCGAGGGCGGGGATCTCGACGCTCCACCACGACCGGGCCTCGGCAGGACGGAGCGACGTCATCGAAATCGCGACTGCGACGCGGGTTGCGACGATCGACGCCCCCCTCGACGCGCCCTGCCTTGCCGACGTCGCCGTCGCAGTCGCAGCCGCGGTCGCAGCCGCGATCGTCGACGGGCGCGGGATGCGCCTCCTCCGTCGGCCGCGCGGCGCCGCCTCCATCGCGTCTCGTTCGCAGGTCGTCGACGGGGTTCGTGCGTCGATTCGTCTCCTCGAAATGTAACTCGACCGAATGGAAAGAAGCGACGCCAATCGATAGGTTTTGATCGGCTCCATCCTCTCACCTTCGGCTTCGGCTTGCTCTCACAAAAAGGGCGCCCTCATTCAACTTCATGATGTCATAATGATAAAATAATGAACAAATCCACATCTCGTGCACCTTGGGGAGGTGGCAGCAAATCCCGATTTCGAATTTCTTTGTTTTGGAATGAAAATCACGTGGGAATTCGTAATTTGGACCAAAGAAGGTGCGCGGTCCCACCTCTCGAAAGCCGAGATTTCCCGCCACTCGTCCCTAGATCTCTTGGGTCGAAAATTTGCCTTGGGTCGGGCCCGCGCATGCAACCCCTACCTGTGAACAGAAACTCGACATAAGCAGGCGTACTCGACACCGTCAACTGGGCAGCTCAGCCTGTTTTCAGTTCGTCAACTCCATTGATAAGACATGAATGAAACGCTGCGCAATTCAACATCCTACAGGCGGACTACAATACTGGCTCGATATCGTAGTTAAGGGGAGTCAGGGAAAGGCCAGCCGCCCGACCTACACATGATCTTGCCTTTTCGGTCAGGCAGCTAGCGATGAAGCCATCGGAGGGGGAACCCTCTGCTCGTCAGCTCGGGCACCACCACCAACAGAGCGGCGCCGATTGCCCCGATGGGTACTCGGGAGATCAATGCTCGATCAAAGTGGACGAATGCCCGGCGAACCGATCCGACCTAGTCCACAGCTGCTATCACGGGAGCTCGTGCGTCGACGCGAGCAACGAGTTCGGCCTGCTGGATCGATACTGCGAATGCGGCGCGGCCGAGGAATTGACGGCGGGCCTCATGTGCCAGTACGAGGCCACCTCCGTTTGCATCGCGGACGGGGACGGCGAAGCGAACGACCAATACTGCGTCAACGGAGGGGCGTGCGTCGCGTTCGTGGGCGTCGGCGACGGCCATCCCGGCTGCGTGTGCGAAGAGGGGAAGTGGGAAGGGAAGCATTGCGAATTCACCCACGAGCTGCTGCTCGACGACGCGTTGGACTTGTTCCAGCAGCGAAAGGCGGAAATATCGAGCGAAATGTCGATCGAAAGTCCTGGCAAAACCGCGGCGGTTCACGGAGACAATGGAGAACAGCGGAACTCCTCGAGGCTTCTGTTTGCAGGGCTTTCGTGTGCTGCTGCGTTCTTCGTCATCGGCCTGCTGGTCCTCGCCTCGAGGGGATCTGCGAAAAAACGACGGCAACGCACTAGCGACTACAAAAGCGTGGAGCTTGATACTGTTGCATCGACAAATACCAAATCAACAACCAAGACCTCTCTCGCACCACCAGCCGACGCGTTCCTGCCATCTCAAGAGGCCGATGGGTTGCGAGAGGATCAGAGTTTCTTGGCGTCTGTGTCACCTGGCGGGACAGAGATGCTCGATGCCGAGACATCCCGTATGATCGAAGCTCAATTCGATCGCCGCGAAACAAATATTGTTGACGGAAGACTGCAAGTGGAACCGTCTAGTGAAGAGCCAGGAGACGAACAAGATTTTGATCGTTCTTACGACAGTGATGCTGATAACGAAGGTGAAGCTGATGGGCCGACATATTCTGCGAGGATAACCATCAACAGCGGCAAAAACCCTCTTTCCAAGTTGGAAAGTGATGTCATGAGTGGTGTTCCTTTGGATGAAAACAATTGCACCAGTTCCCTTGAAGAGTATCAACATGCTCTGAGCATTGATGAACAAGAAATCAACAAAGGTCCACACTGTGTTATGAGTTTGGATGGCGAATACGATGACGATTCTGATGACGACAACTTTTACGTGTAATCGGTTTGAATTAAGGAAGGCTCAACCCTAATAACTGTCATTTCCATGCTAAATGGCCCCTTCATTGTTGAAGTGCATGCATAGAGCATTCATACACATGTATAAAATGGGTAAAATGCCAAGGTAAATTGTCTCTGAACTCACCTAAGTAAGTTAGGCTCTCGTTGTTGCATTGCCGTTTCCCAAAGCGTATGACTGTGCTACTTATCTCAATTTCATGGATAGTTCAAGCAGGATCTCATCGCATCAAGGTTCCCTGTTGATAATCGTAGAGCTGGTGAGGCAAGACTACACGGAGCGAGGCGGTGGAGTATTGGAAGGGCTGTGCCAGCGACCTTTGATTTATACTACTTGAACTTTACATGTTACAACCCGCTCTGATACGCACCATCATCTCGGCCTGGTATCATCTAACTCAAGCGAAGGACATTCTTCCACCACCTTCTGTTTTTCGATGCGGGGGCGTTAGTCTCCTCCCCCGATTCAGACGCGGGCTTCGCGCTCCCGGCCAGGGACACCACGTCCGGCCGCGCGCGGACCAAATCGAACATCGTCGTCAGGCGCCGTAGCTCGTCCTCTCTCCCCTCCTTTTTGTTCCGGACGTCGAGAACATCGCCCTCCGGCGAGTTCACAGCCTTCGGGACGGCGACGCAGCCCAAGACGTGCGCGAACAATCGAACATCGCGCAGGGAGTCCTCCAAGAGCACCGCTTATGGATGCTTCGCCGCCAGGACGGCGACCGCCCGTCGTCGTCCGGCTTGCATAGCGATCCGGAGCGGGAGTTGGCCCTCGCCGTCAGGAACGGACGAGGCGTCACGGTCGTGACGAAGCAGGGCCGCCAGGATTCGGACTTCTACGTGAGAGGGGGTCGTCTCCTCCTCCGCGCGTGCGTCCGAAGGCGCTTCCAAAGCCGCCTCCCGCGTACGATTAGTTGGACAGGAACAGGTGCAGCGCCCGACGGCCGTGTCCGTCGTCTTCGGCCGCCATGTTGACGGAAGGCAAATTGCCTATACTGGCTCCTTCGTCCCTATCTTTCGTCTCCAACGCCGCCGCCTCGGGGGAGGAGAGGTAGACGACGAGCGATCCGTCGGGGGGACACGCGCTCCGCGGGAGGAGGCACGCCGCTTGGAGGACGTTCCGCGGGCCGGCCCACAATTCATCTTGGCTGACGGCCCCATGGTCGTCCCCTCCTTCCCGGCCGCAGGAGTCCAAGACGTCCGTTCCCGCTCGCGGCGGCCGGGGACGACCCTTTGCCAGCGTTTGGTCGCGCGCGAGCCTCATGATCTGCGGTCGACCGGCACTCGTCCCGGGATCCCGCCTTTCCCCCGCGCACTCCGAATGAACGTCGCCGTGAACCGCAGCCCCTCGCCGGCCCAAACTTTGCCCCGTGCTGCAAATGGCAGGTCTTTCGCCGCGAGGGGAAGGTATTCGAGCTCGTAGGACGGCCGCAGCTCGGTCCCGGAGGTCACGTACGTCTTGCACGCGCAAACACGACACCGCACGAATACGGCACGACCCGCACCCGACGCGATCTCGACGTCCCCGCCCGACGACCTCACGGAAACTCACACAGCTCTTGGAGGTTGGGACAGGAGGACACGGGCTCCATGTCCCGCAAGACGTTGTAGCTCACGTCCAGCACTCGCAAGCTCTTTCTTGGGTAGCCCACGCCGTCCTCCTTCTCGCGTTTCTCATTTTTTCTCCCTCGTCCGCGCCCTCTTTTTCTGATCCTTTCTTTCCTCCAACCTTCCCGCCGCCCTTCCCGTCCAGCTCCCGCAATTCGTCGACCATGTTGTCGTGCAGCTCCAGCAATTCTAACAGAAACCCCGCGATGCCCTCTATGGTCCTGATCAGATGACTTCGGAGCACCAGTCGCTCCAAGTTTGGATGCACTCGTTTGGACAAGTTGGGACCTATGCAAGTGATCTTGTGCCCGTGCTTGCCCGGTCGGCAACATCCCAAGGATATCTAACAGCGAAGGGGGACTCTTTTCATCCCATGGCGGTCCAGTCCAGAGAAAGGGGGGCGTTGGGGGCGGCATGGGACGAAGCGCCGGACGGAAAGGGGGCGATCAACGCGGCTTGGGAGGCGGGCACGGCAACGGTCGAGGTCATCCCCTTGTCCGTGGTCGGGGCGGACGCCAGAGGGGAGGCCGCCCCCCCCCTCCCCCCCCTCGTCCTGCGCTGACCCCATCTCCCCCCCTCCTCCCCCCCCCGGATCCATCCTGCTCCCCTGCCTCAGATCGCGCGTTCTCGACCCGCGTGGGGGGCGGGCGCAGCGCCCTCGCCCGTCCCTCCCGCATCCGCGGCTCCTCCGCCGTCGGCGGCCACCGGGCCGCTCGCCTCCCGATCCTTGCTCGCTTCGCCTTCGTCCGACATGACGACGATGTTCGTTTCGATTATTTCTATTTTCTTCGGTCTCTTCGCTCGTTGTGCGTGGGGTTGTCGCGGCGGCGGCAACCTTCGCCCGAAAAGCGTCGGAGGCAAGTCGAATTCACGGACATCTCTTTTTGCAGTTGCCATTTTCTGGCATCGACTCGCCGAAAATGAGAATGTTTGTAATGAAGTCGACAGGTCCAACAAAAAGGTCGTCACGTCGTAGATAGATCAACAGGTCAAACTAAATGTTCGACATTAGGTCTACCATCGATCTTTTTTGTTCGACGTGACGCACTTTCTATTAGACACATCGATCGGCACTTGGATCCAAAATGGTCGACACGTAGGGAAAAAATAAGCCATAACTAAATTTTGAATTTCAATTTTTTTAATGCGTCGATGAACTAAATCCGGTGTGTTGCGGGACCAAAAGCGCGCCGATAGGATTGGCCACGAGGGCGATATCAAGTTTTTACTCTTTCAGAACGTTGATAAGGTGTTCCTCGTGTTCGCGGCCCACATATTTTATGCCAAAACAATCTACGATACCATGAGAGCGAACCAAATTGGGCAAGTTTTGTTGCAAAAACATCCAGGCGTGTGCTTGACTTCATAGTATCCATGCTCAATGAGTTGCTCTTTGAGAAATTAGTTGGCTAAAACGCCCGCTTGAGGTAGCCCGTACATTCCCTTGGATATTTCCATGTAAACGTATCCATTTTTTACCTTGTGTTCCAAAATGAATGCTCAATAAAATCTGAGGGGGTGATGTAGATTGGCATCCTGGCATACTCTTTGCGTTCCATTGGAGTGTATAAGTAGAAATTCTTGACATTGACACACACGCATTTTGCACCTGGGGTGGAAACGGCGCTGTTCCACATGATCTTTGACGTGGTGAGGTCTGCGGTTATTGTTGTCAACTCGAACGGGACATCAAGGAGATTTCCTCCTATGTAGCCCCGCACGCGGTTAGAGTCTGCTTTTTGGGGGCGATAATCAACCACAATTCGCATGTAGGTACGTTACTGTGTGGTCCTTCGGTATATTTTTGATTTTGTCAAGATTCAGGAATCGGAGGGTATCCGTGCCTTCGGTCCTCATAAAACTCTGTGCAAGCCTGCCCAGCTCCTTGCACATAGCTGCCATCCACATAGTCAGCAAATTTTTGATAATTAGTGATGGTTTCCTTCGTGACGGGGTGGATGACGCCATTGGCATATTCTTCGATGTCCCCCGTTGGGTGGAAGGAGAGGGCGACGTCTTCGAGAGAGCGGGGTGTGTATACGCCGATGACGGAGAAGAGTGCGTCGCCGAGGACGCTGTGCAGCGCCTCCTGGCTGATGGCTGCGTGGCTGATTGCGTGTCCATAAAAAATCGAAGGTAAGGGACGGAGTCGCTGGGATTGTTGCTGTGTTGGATCGCCCTTGCTTTCGTCGTCGCTGCTGTCATGGCCCTTGTCTTGGGAGACGAGGGGAGGGGTGTTGTCGCCGTCGTCCGAGATCGTGTTGGACGCCGCTGCTCGCCGCCTAGCCTCGGTTGTCTTAAGGATGTCCTTCTTGAGCTTGATGAGCTTGTCCTTCTCTGCCTGCTCATTGATTAATTTTTGCAGTATATTTTTTATGCCACCTTTACATTGTTCCTCTTGCTGCCCACGATAACTCCCTCGATCTGTCGCTTGGGCCAGTGCGTGCAACGCTTTGCCGTGATGGTCGACGGGGAATTGTCGTGCTGCCGTGGGGAGCACCTCGGCTTGGGGAGGGGAGCTGTGGAAGGATTTTCCCCCTTGTCTCATGGCCTCCAGGGATCATTGGGAGGCGGGGCGGGTTGGGGTGTTCGATCTCGCCCATCACATGTGGACGAATCTTGTTGTTTGGACCTTTTGTTGGGTCTGTTGGGTCACCTGACGTTGTAGACGTTGGGTCCACCCTCAGAGGTGGAATACTCACTTTTTGTTGCCCGTCTCCCAGCCTTGCAGCTTACCACACCCTCAGAGGCGGAGATTTTTGGCGTTGGCGGAACTGTCGATGATTTGATTGAGATTTTTTATGGCGTTGGCGTGTTGGAGCTTGGTTTGACTTTTCTCGGGCGTCGTTTGGTGTAGGACTTGGAGGAGCTTCTGGGCGGCCAGGAGGGTGCAATCGGTCTCGCTTATTGTGGGGACGACACAATGAGCAGGGTAGAGGGTGTAGGTCCCCGTGTTGGAGCTTGCTCTCGTTGTTGAATTGTGGAAATGAAGGAGATGTTAGTGTGGGGGATGCGTCCGACGTAGTACGCATCGAACCCATGGCTCTGCCACGAGGCGTGTGCATCTGGATCCATAAATGCTAGTGCCTTTAGGCGTCCGATTAAAATCAATTTTTCTTCCATGTCTTCGTACGATGATGTTTTTGGGTTCTGTCTGCTTGTTCATAGTAAATTTAGCATATATTGCACTTGTGCGATAAATTTGTTCGAGATTTGGAGTAGACAATTGGGGTCGACGGTGAGCAAGCTTGAAACAAGATGATACTTTGCAGTTTCGGCGATGGGCTCGGCGGCGTTAAATCTGTGCTTATCTCTTTCAGCGAGTTGGATGTCAGTTCTATTCAATTTAAAAAAAATGAATTGCTTTCGAACATTTGTTATCCATGACGTGAAACTTAGGTGAGCATCCACGACTCTGTAAATAGTCATAAATTTCCTCAAAAATAGCTACCATATTTTTGTCTGATCTGTCTTTTAATGCCCGTAGGAGGATGACATTTTTTGTAAACGTAGCACATGAAGATTTATTGGTGGCCCAGGTAGTTTCTTACTGGAAAGCGTTCAGTAAGATCGCTATATATGGTGGCATCGAACCTGTCGGCAAAAATTGCGTAGACGAAAATGACATCATCGTCGCCGATGTTGCAAATCCTCTCTGGTGGATTCATGCTGTTCACTTGTAGGTGTGCGCCCATGATGACTTGTCAATTTTTCTTCGTTAAGATTGCCCTCACCAGCGAAGCGGAATAATCTGGTGGCCATCTCAAGCAAGCAGCGCCTGTGGGCAGGGACCCACGACGCACNCGTCGGGGGGACACGCGCTCCGCGGGAGGAGGCACGCCGCTTGGAGGACGTTCCGTGGGCCGTCTCGGTTGCCGTCTTCGTCCACTTCGTCGAAGCTCGTCCGCGAGGGGGAGTCCGAGGGGCGCGCTAAATCCACGTCCGTCGCGGCATCTTCCCCGCTCGCCTCTCCGATCGCGACCGCTTCTCCTCGCCCCCTCGTCGCTCGCTCCATGCGCCGCACGAGAAATTTCAGCATGCGGTAGTTCTTCATCGCTCCCTCGCCGTCGTTCCCGTAGCTGTCCATGTAGTGCCTCCTCCTCGTGCCGGGGTTCGCCATGATTCGTTCCAGCACGTATTGCGCCGGCGTCTTGCCCCGATCGTCCCGTTGGAAGAGCAATGCGGTAGTGAGGGACAGAAGGAGCCGAAGAACGACGTGGGCCTCGTGGGGCGGGACGACGATGTCCATGAGGTGGTGGACGACGTTCCGGTCCTGGCGGTCGGTGAGCGTCAGGACCTCGAGTCGTCGCCGTCGGACTCCCTCGTCTTCTTCGTCGCCTTCGTCGTCGTTCATTTGCAGCAGCGCCTTCATCACGGGGACCTTGCCCCGCTTGATCCCGCCCTGGACGCACGCGAGGTGCAGGGGCGACCACCGCGCGCGGTTGCGGTCGTCGCCTTGGTCGAGGAGCAGCCGCCACGATCCGCTCGGTCGTCGTTCCCGTCTCGGGTCGCGTTCTTCGCCCTCCTTCGTTTGAGTCGCGTCGTTTTCGATTTCGCCTTCTTCGTCCCCTTCGCCCTTGCACGGCCCGCTCCCATCATGTGCGCTGCCGTCGCCCTCCTCTACTATCT
The DNA here is from genome assembly GCA_036939895.1 of Thalassiosira exigua. Lineage (NCBI taxonomy): Eukaryota > Bacillariophyta > Thalassiosirophyceae > Thalassiosirales > Thalassiosiraceae > Thalassiosira > Thalassiosira exigua. Next base: position 13,790 of record JALLPA010000559.1, read on the forward strand.
CGTTCGTGTTGACTTTGTCCTCGTCTTCCTCGTCGCTCCCCCGCCCCAAGACGTACGCCGCCCCGTAGTCCGCCACGTCGGCCGCCCTCAGCACCGCGCGAATCACCGGAACCAATTCCTCCCCGTTCGCGGCCTGGTTGTACGCCACCAGCGCGTGGAGGGCGGCGTATCCGCGCCCGTTGCGGAAGCGGGATCCCACCTCGTGGGGGTGGGTCCGACATCGCTCGATCGCGGCGGGCCAGTCCTTGGCGGTTATGAGGGCGTGGAGCTCTGGGGGGTGCGGGTGGGGGATGGGGATGGGCGCCGAGCGGGCGGAGGGGGCGGTCGAAGCCGCCATGGTTCCGCACTGCTTTTGCTGTCGCCTCCACTCACCTGCGCTCTGCGCTGTGCGCGCTGCGCACCTTTAGAGCGCACCTGCACTGCATGCGCTGCCACCCAATATTCGAGTATGTTCATCTAGCGATGAAATGGCGACGAAATCGGAGA